>VYYI01000205.1:0-41217 GCA_021029175.1 Bilobella aurantiaca | reverse complement strand
TAATATAAGCGCTAAAAGCAACAGGGCCTAAAAACGAAAAAATTATCCTTATCAGGTAAGGTCCTTTGGGAGTGATATTTATTTTGTGTCCTTATCTTGCGTTTGAAGGGTAAATGATAAGTAACATGACACTTGATTGGAGAAAGGAGTGGAAACAAGGAAGAAAGTGAAAGTGACTTGACACTCCCTGACTTTCTCTCTTTGTTTATTGCCAGATAGCCTCACTTTCACTTAAATATACCCTTCATGGGCCCTTCCTTCCTACGTCCCCAATAACACTCAAGGCACCACTACCCTTCACTCACTTCAACATTGTCTCTGCCCCTGTCACTCACAACAATTCCAAACTTTCTCACTTCAATATCACCTTTGGACTCAGAGATAACCAAAAATTTAGTAGAAACGCATTTGGCAGTTTGTATTTACAACATAATTAACCTAAACTTTAGAAACATACAATATCAAGCGAATTTTGGGCTAAACATTTCAAGTATTAGCAAGTAGCGACATAGGGCCCTTCAACTTCAAGTATTGTTGATATATTGAAGATGGCGTTACAAGGCAATAGTGTTTAAGGAAGTACTTAAGTACCCATGATTTTTTGTTTTGGAACCATATGCTCTTCGGAGAGGGTATTTAGAACTGAGCCCTGAGAGGGAGCCCTTAATAGTAATTTTGTAAATTGTTGGGAATTGAGATTAGTTTCTGATTCCAATTTTCATGAACTTTAAAGTGCTTTTCAAGTGAAAACTTAATGAGTTTGTTGCTAAATTAATTTGTTTAAGTGTCCGTTTTTAGTTCCAAAGGCAATACATTCATCTTAAGCTTTTTTTCACTATTGCTTGCTTTCAAAATGAACTTTCACTTTGTAAAGTTTCACGTTTGCAGGAAAGATGGCACTGGTAAAGCGAAGTAAGCCTCTCTCCAGCGTATGTTCGTTTCCTCCAGAAATTCCAGGGTTTTCGCTTCTTGAGCTTAAATTTTGTTTAAGATGTTAATTCTCATTTAGATGTTAAGTTAAATTCATCTTCACAGTTCATTTTTCAAAAATGAATTGCAATTTTAAACTTCGTGACAAGACTTCGGTCAAGCTCACAGTGTCAAATACATCAACTTCGGAATTTGAGCTAATTGCTAATCTAAATAATTTATCTGAAATTATTTTCATCACTTTGTTATAGTCAAACTTAACTGAGAATAATTTAACGATCTTCTTTCCAGCTACATTACGCAATTAGCAATGTTCGCTGTGACCAGAATATTGGATTTGGCCAAACGTATTTGGATTCTGTTGGAGAAATTATCTGGAATTGAAATCGCTGTTGGGAAATAACGGAGAAAGAATTAATGGGAAAGGGACATGCTGAGACTAATTTAAAATTCATGGAACCATTTCCATGAAAGTTGGACTAGTGCTAATATGAGGAAATCAGTGATGCGAATTTGCTTATAATTAGCTTCCAGCTCCAGATTTAATTTCCAGGGATGCTGGAAGGGTCTAATGTTTCCTGGACTACTTGGTATGGACTTCATCAGCCTCCCTCTTCCCCCCATTCACTTCCTGTCTGTAATGAAGAAGCTTTAGACAAATATAATGAACTTCATTCCTCACACTCCACTAAGCAATTAAACCCAAAACGGAAGTTCAAGACAAAGACAGACGGAGCTAAATGAAAATGAATATTGTCAAAGCCCATCCGCAATTTTTGGTAAGTGTGTAGCAAATTAGCGATTCTAAGCGCTAGCGTAATTATTCCCGATGTAATATATCAATTAATATAATGATTAGAATTAATATTTTAATTGTGATTTTTATGGACCTTTGTCAAATCAAAATTTGAATTTGTTTAGTTTTATGAGAAATTTATATCAAAATAAGCAGACAGGTTGAAGAACTGAAGCTGGGATACACAAATTTTTTTTAATTTTTGGACAGACCAGTGTTTCAAAGGAATCAATCGTTGACTCGGAAAATCGGATTGCTTGTATTCATGCAGAAGCAAAATGTTATGCTTGTAATTTTCAAAAAAAAAATCTTTTTTTTTTTATACAAACGGATCATTTTTGTTACCAATTAGTGAATAATGTCTACTCAAGAGGTCCACTTAATTTAGAATTTCGTAAGCAAAGATTTTTTCCCTCTCTTAAAAAAAAATCAGTTCAAGGTGCTTTTTGAGGAGGATTGGGATGCTGGAGCGTCTCTGGTGAGCGTTTCTTTCGCTTGAGCTGCCTCTCTTTTCCATCTTCTGAATTTGAAGCTCTTCATTTTGAAAAGTTTGTGCTGGAAGGTTGAGTTTGTGGAAAATATTTCTAATCTTGCCTGTCTCCTGCCTGAGTCCTCAATCCAATAATATTGGGTCTTAAGTTATGGGACTGATGATGCTGATATGGATGAGAGACTTCGGAGGCAGCAAGGGAAAGTCGGAGATTAAAAATGTCATTTCTCCGTTTCATCTCCTTTCCACCAACAAATAATTTCACTCCAGATCAATAACTGAGCAGGGAAAGTGAATCGCTCCGCCTATCAGCAGTCAACAAACGACTCTAAAGTGGACCTGACATTCATCCACAAGCGACTACAAAGCCACTACCGGGAAATTGATATTCCACTTCCCAGTACAACTTTTAATGGACTCAAAGTCCACTTTCTCCGTCGCTTTCACCCATTATGAGCACAAATTTACCCCAAATCTTGTCTTCATTTTCATCAGAAAACCACGCCTTTCGATACTATACTTAAATCATTCAATAATCACGAAATTAAGAAAAAAAAAAGTTGGCAGCTTGGACTTCAAATCTGATTTAAAATTGACTTCAGCTTCAAATCCACTTGTCTGAAGTACATTTTTTTGTAAAGGAAAGCAAAACCTTATTTTCTCCACATTAAAATAATGAATATGGTTGTAATTGTGTGCTAAAATCCAAACTAGCGTGTCAGATATATTTATGCCAAGGTTTATTTTTTTTTTGGTACTAGAATGAGTAGAGAAAAATTCCTTGGAGCACTTTCTCCTCGGGCCGAGAACTATTCATTTTAATTTTGGATCTTTGCTAAATTTGTGCGACTTTGCAGGAGGCTGTTTGTCGGATCATCCTTCATGACAATAGATTCCAATTTCGAGGAGCGTGTGACAGATTGGAAAGTGGATGCTGGTGGGTGATATTGTATCTTGAGTGGGCCATTCGAGAAGATTCTTTGGAGGAGTTGGGAATTGCTTGTGAGGATTTCTGCTCTGCTCAAATGCAAATCAAAGGAGATGATGATGAAGTGGGTGAAAGTGAAGGGAGAAAGTGACCAAATCCTCTCCTGTGCATTGGAGCACAGAGAAAGCAGGAAAGAAAGCAAGGAAATAAGCGGCCCCTGGACATCTTCCCTCCTGAGCATCTTCCAAAGTCCTTTTGACAGAGACACATTACCGCATGAGTGGACTTTCTCTTATGAAAAATTGAACTCTCCTTCCAGGCGTCCATGCATACGGAAATGAATTCGTAATTCCCGCCGCTTTCTCCATCTTCTCATCATCATATTTATTTCCTTTCATCTCCACTCCGCTCCTTTCTTTTCAAACAAAGCCTGCTGGGCTCAGAGGTCCAGTCGCTGACCATTTTTTTATTTGAAGAAAAAAAAAGAGAAAGTTCAAGCCTCTTACACCAAACTGATCCTACTCCTGTCTTCTTAGGAGTCTAAAGTTTACATAAATAATTAAGAATTTCAACAATTCTTTGTTAGAGATCTCAATTTTTTTTAGAAAACAATCTGAAGCAAGTGGCAAAAATAATTAGAGAATTTAGCTTTTTTATACGTTTTATGGGTCCTAATTTCGAGTTTTCTCCTTACAACGTTGTGCCCCGAGTTCGATGGTAGGCACCGAGAGTAATAAAAAGAATTTTAGAGTGCGAAAAAATTCAGAGTGTAAAAAAATCGATGGAGGAGGAGAAAGTATGGAGAAAGTGGTTGTTGTTAGAATATGCAGACGAAGTTAGTGCCTTCTTGTTATAAAAGGGCTTTCCACTTTCTCCAAATGAGAAAAAGGTACTTGAATGTCCAGTCCAGAAGAAAGGCAGGAAATGGAAAGTTAGCCCGGGAAAAAAAAATCGTGGAGGGAAGGGTTTGGCAGAGGAATTCTTCACTAAAAACTCATTTCCATTTTAAGTCATGCATCAATGCTTTCACCATTTTGCATCTTACTTTCTCCCAATGAGAGCCAAAGCACGTTCTACCTCCACTTTCTCTTCTCCAGCCTCTCATTCCCCACTTCTCACACTTCATCATTCCTTATCATCAGTCCTGTAATGGGGAAAATATGGAAGAGTGAAATATTACGCTTCCCCGTTTGCTCGGACAGTATTCCAGCCAAAAAAAAAAACGGGTTCTGGAGGGGGAAATTCTAATTTCATGGAAATAAGCCCTTGGTCAGCAATCGCCCACTTGAAGTCTTCTGGAGAAAGGAGATTCCATAACTCAAAAACTCATCTCACGAATTGTCATCTTCCTAAGAAAAGGGCCCCCTCTCCCTTGGCATCTAATTTCCTTCTGTCCAACTTCCACTGTCCAACTGAATTTCCATTCCAACTTTTCAATTTTAATAAAATAAGGCTAGGCGCTAGCACTCGCTGGACACAAAAAGAAATCTCCACTTCCCGTATTCATCCTTTCAGAAGATCTCGCACGTGTGGGAGGAAGTGGACCACAAAAGAATCCAGCCCTCTCTTCACACAATTCCATTTCCTTTTGGCCAGTTTCTATGGACGGGCTGCTTACCTGCTTGGAGAGCTTATGAATACAAAATTAAGGGTAAGGGGGCCCTTTGGCCATGCTCTTGCATATGCAGCCCTTAGTTTTCAGTCATTAACCGCCGAATAAGGCACCCCCTTTATCAACACTTTCCAATCTGAGAAGCCTTGTCAGCATCTGCTCTCATCAGCATCCCAGCTCTTTAATTTCGGCTTTTGTTTCGCAATTTCTCTCAGAATCTTCAGATCAAAATTTTGGCCTTCGTCGGCTACTTTTAAAAGGTAATCTTCTCGATCGCTTGGAGTAAGATTCGATGCTAGAATTCATTAGGACCAACTTGAGTATTATTTTGAAGAACAAACACCTTTTGAACGAATCAAAGACTTCTCAAGAGGAGGCTGCATCTGAACAAAATAAGGTTTACAGGGAACGGAGTAACCATAATTTGAAAGAAAATCCTCTCTTTGTCAATTCCCATTCTCAAAATTTGCATAATCAAAGACTCGCCTAATGGAATTCAAAGGATCAGATTCAAAAGTCCGCGCGTGCCGAGTGTCGGAAATTCAAAACAAAAGCAGAAATGGAGGGGAGATGCTGTCGCATCTGTCCTTGCTGGATGCTGGAGAAAGAAGGAGCGATTAGCAGAGCCTCCTTCTTTTTGTGTAATAGCAAAAGTTGTGTAAATATGCAAATAAGTTGGAGGCATGAAATGGGATTGAGGACCAAATGGACCTGATGAAATGAGTAGGAAATTACGAACAATAAGATGTACCGTGCGTTTCATAAGAATCGCTCACATGGAAAGTACATATGGCAATCTCTTCAAATCAACAAATGATTTTAGTACAATTCGGACGAAATTTGAGAGAAAGTCGCTTTCAGAGCTACTTTCACCAATTTTAAACATTTTTTGGCGGTACGGGCAACGTTTTAAATCATGATGTACATTTCATTCCTGTATTAAAAAACGCTCTGCATTATAAATAATAAGTGGGGTCTCTGCTCTGGAGAAAGTAATTGCGGATCCCAGCTCAACCAAATTCCGAGAATGCGATGAGTTTAATTTGGGCATGTAAATGCATTGCAGTTGACATCATTTTCAACCTAGATGAGCCTCTTCCTAATGAAATGTTTGCCTATACCTCCATTAACTCTTCCAGACCGTAATTGAATCTACGCGCCTCATTTCCTCCAGATCTTATTACGTGCTGGAACCTCCATTTCATAAATTTCTAACAGCCTACGCACGCTGGAACTCAATTTTTTATAAACATAAATTCTTAAGATTTATTAAGCACCATGGCTAAAATTCCACTTCCTCCAGCTGCCGAAAAATCATGTTTGACAAGGTCTCAATGAAAAGTTAAGCCTAAAAGCTTTTTTTAAAAATGACTTTTAATTTATAAATTTTTGTCGCAGAAGGCAACTTTTTAATTATCGTTTGCAAACGCCTGATTTAATCGTGAGAAAGTCAGCGTGAGATTCTCTTTAAAAGAGAAAATTTTAAAGGATTTTTCACAAGCTGCATTTGTGAAAGCGTTTTACAAAAATCACAGAGCATAGGGGAAGGGTTATGATTCGTTGTAATGATACAACTAGAAGTTTTTTTGATTAAAAAATCTTTCAGAAAAATGTGGGCGTTGAAATTGTTTTAAAAAATGTGTTTTGGCCTTCACAGTAGTAGTGGTGAAGTGAGATTTGGCCTAGGTTGTCTTTGTGCTTAATTTAAAGTACCGGATTTACCTGGTCCATGGCGGCTTATTTCTTTTTAATTTTTTTAAATCTTCCCGCTATTCAAATGATACAGCATCTGGCATTTAATTAGGACCACTGATGAGTGCTTTCTCGTTTCTACTTCGACGTTCTATTCAAAACTACAAAATCTAAAAAAAATCGATTCTTTCTAAAACAGTTGTTAAAAATGGAGACTTGAATAAAAACAAAAGCGGCTTTTGAGAGACATTGAAAAGCGAAATGAGAACTCGCTAAATAAAAATTTGGTTTTTGGTGCCCTACTTAAGCTGGAAACCGGTTTTCTTAAAAAGAAATTATTCGTTCAAAACAAAAGCCTGAACCCATACGTATGTTCAAAAGCGCTTCTCCAGCGTCATTCATATGGTTCACTACATGGACACTGCTCAAACGAAATTCAAAACAAGAACATTGATTATCCTGAGAATTATTCAGCCGTTTCAATTTTCCAGACACAATTTACTAAGCTTAAGCAAAATTTAACAGCGAAGAAAACAAGCAAACTTATGCAGCATAATTTGGGCTACACACAATCGGTTTCCCATTAATTCTAATTTATTTATCTATTCGCCAATTTACTCCCCAAATTATACATTGGCCCACCGTTCCAAACACAGCGTTGACAGGAAAAGCAAAAATTCTCATTAAATTTCCGTTTAATAAAGCTGAAAACGTTGTGTGGTGGTATTATAGGAAAATTACTGAAATTGTAACTTTGCATAATTAGAGAAGTTTGACTGAATTTCGATAAGTTGTTGGTTGAGTTAGGTATATTTTAGCATAATTATATGGAAATTCAGAGCAGGACTACAGTCCCATAAATTGCATATTTTGCAAAATATTTACTTAATATCAGACTAAAACCTCGAGCAGCATAAATTAATCAACTCAACTCAACAACCACGGATATTCAATAATTCGCCAAAAACATGTTTTGAACAGCTTAATAAAATTATACTTGTTTCAAATTAATTTTGTAAATTGGATAGGTTTACTTTGGAGAATTTTTTAAACAATTCACGGCGCTTATTTCATGTTTATTTATTGATTTAAAAATGTTCAAACGCTTAAACAAGCCTTCATGCTAATAAAATGCAGTTAAGGTGAAAATGGGGAGCCAGAGGTAGGATTTGTGACTGTGACAGTGTTTTGAGTTGTTTCAGAATTATTTAAAAAGGTAATTTGTGGGTATAGTTATGAACAATATGGCCTAATATGGGCGTGGTTGTAGAAGGGCCATGATGAGTTTCATTTGTCTAAGGGCTCTGCAGGTGGGGGTACTTAACCTGCTTAATTGATCACACAAGATCATAATTCATCATTCTCATCAAGGAGGCCAATCAAGGGGCTCATCTTTCTCCAGATGCTCTGTCTCATAAAGGAGTTTTAATGACACGAAGATCATTCAGCATCTTCCTCAAATAAGGACCCCTTCCAGGGCCCCTCTTAATAAGAAGAAAAAAATCAAAAGGAGAAATTAATTCTTCGCTCCTCCCTTAATCATTCTCCATGTCATGTACACACAAAAAAACTAAACAGGCAGCACAGCGGGATATTCAAGACAAATGAATCATTGACTCCACTAAAATATCATTACAGAGAGAGCTCAAGAAATCAAAAGACTTACTAATTGTCTTGCCTAAACTAATCACATGATTGTAAAAGAAAAAAAAAATGCTTTCATTCACTCTAATTCATTTCATTTTAATATTTTACAAAAGAAAATCCGCAAGTTTTCTAGCTTTTCCATGTCTTTTAAGCAAAGAAATTGAACTATTTTTCAATTTTAAGCAATCTTATACGTAAAAGCACTATATTTTTTTATGGACATACTTCCCTATGTAAGTGGCCGAAATGATCACACAAAAAGTCACCTACACGCATTCAGCGCTATAGATCGGCAGCAACTTTGCTTTAAGTATTGCTTTTGGGCTGAAAGTTCTCCCGTCCTAGGACGGGCATGTTTGGCTAGTTTTCAAACACTGGCAAATATAATCCAATTACTTGATATTCATGATCGGGAGAAAGTCCCCATTTCGATTGCCTTCTGCTTTCTCTTTTTTGTTCCTTTTCTCAGAAATTGGCAAATATATCTATCTCGATAATTGCTCGAGGGTATTTATGCTTTGCTTATTTTTGTTGGTTATTCTGATTAAATTATTGCTAAGAATCTCCCGCTTTCTCTTTTCTTTCACCCCGGAGGATTATTACGTCTTAGGGCGTCTTTGGTCATTCGGTGAAAGCTGAAGAAGGGAAAATCAATCTTGCGGAGGCGCTTAAGCCGCAAAAGGCGCTCAATCACATGACCAGTCTAATCCAATCAGCCTAATTGAGGCAAGGAGCTAATAAGCACATTACCAAAATCACAAGCGATCACTACTGTCAACAAACAGCGCTTTCCCTCCCCCAAGTCCTTCCAGCGCTCTCTCTCTGCCAAAAGTCATCTTCATTTTCCTTTGTAATTTTGATAGAAAAAGTGGATTAAGGGGAGCGTCTAAACAAACGCTTCTGGAGCTCTCCTTCCAGGCTCAATGCCAACTACCACGCCTTCTCCCATAAGAAACCAAAGAAGAGAGATAGTTGGAGTCATTAGTAGTGTAGGGAAGTATTAGCGGAAGAAGGAAAATCAGGGCTTCTTTATTTAGAGGAACTTTGTAGGAAATAATCCTTAAAAAATTATGACAGCCTACTTTATATCAATTTAGCTGTCAGCGTTAATGGAGACTTAGTGCGCCCCCAATCAAACTCAAGCCGATTAATTTCTTTACTCCTAAAGCATTTCCAAGACACGACAAGCACATTTTCCCAGAAAGAAACAGGCACTTTAATTATTTTATTGTAAACAAACTGGGCCAAAATTTGGGCACGGCCCTCCCACATAGGAACGATTTGCAATCGATTAAAGTCGCTAATCCAAATACTTTCACTCTCAACTTTCTCCTTCTAACAAAAGCACAATTTCAACAACCTGCACTTTTTTTTGTGTTCGAAAACTCAACATTTCTAATTTTACAAAATCTTAAAACAAGTCTTCGCAAATCGTAAATATTGTATTAATTTTTATTATACTATTATATTTTTTATTATGTTTTTTTTTTGACAATGATGATTCAAAATCGATTAATTAGGGAGCATCAAACCTATTTTCTGAGTACATTACAGCTCTTGATGAAAGTGGGATGTTAATGAACCCTTTTCCTCGTTCTTTGCCGAAGTGATTTGCCTAAGAATGGAATGATGGCATAATGGCATAATGGAAAAGAAGGCCTAGGAAATTAGGCGGATAATGAGAAGGAATGGATCAGTGCTTCTTTTCAATGGCTTTCCGGAATAGGCTTCCTTCTATTGAAGATGCAGAAGAATAATTAGGCGCATCAAGGGCTCAATCTGGCATTTTGACTTAAGCTTCTTCCAATATTTAATTTCCCTGCCTCGTTTGGTTGGGAGTCCTGTTCAGACAATGGAGTCATTGCCAAGGGGTCTCCGCCCTTGATAGGTCAAAGATAGTCCACTCCCAAAGGGCTCCAGTGCCCTTAGCTTTTAATCCGAAGAGTGATTTTTGAGGGTTAAGGAATCTTGAATGGAGATTGCCCACCTGGAGCATAATTAATGAATTCCTCACCAACACTACAGGTAGAATGTGCTTAATTCAAGGCGTGGGCATGACAGTTCTTAATCCTCATCTATTACCTAGTTCAGAGATCAACTCCCAAGATCAAATCAATCTAAAGAGCCCTCAAAAATAGAGAGCTCTTTAACCGCTTCAAGATTAACTTTCCCTTGCCCATTTAAGTGCGGCTTTGATTTGCAATTAAGAAAAGTACTTTGCAGAAGGAAAGAATAGAACTACGAGAAAACATGAATTCAAGTGCAGAATTTGGAACACTTTTCAAAATCAAATTATAAAATTAGATTAACATTTCAATATTTCTAAATTATAATTAAATTTTTGAATTAAGAACAATACTTTAATTTTTCTAATTAAAAAAATTCTAAAGGGAATAACTAAAACTCTTGAGTAGGTCCAAGCATTTGGAAATTTTCATTTCTGACTTCATTAATAGACTTATTTTTAATAAAAGTTTTTATGGTTTTTAGGCTCGCTCGTTACAGCTTTGTCCAGTTTCAATTGGAGACGGTGTTAGACGCTGAAACCCTGCTGTTAAAAAAAAAACAATTGTTGAAGAATTTAAGAAATTTTTAATTTTTTGTTTAGAAAAAGATCTCACAGCTTTTACATCTTGCTCAAATAATTTGAGCGTGCCTGTACTCTTTCACGAATTAATGTGTTTCTTCTAATCGCTGAGCTCTCCGCCTCCTTCTGATTTATAGGACGAGGCATGAAATATTTGAGGGATGATTATGGCTTAATCTTGACTAATCATAAAATAAATAATAAGGGAAGATCATATTGCACAGGATGGGTTCCAGAGAGAGGCATTAATTACACACAGACTTGATTAGCACCTTGGGAAGTGGCATGGTGAAAGTCAGGTAAGAATTATGAGCTCTCATTCCCCTGTGCTACGTCTAATGATTTAATCGTGCTTCAAATAAATGAATCTCCTGACATTCTAATTGATCATTTCCTTATGCAATTCGAGGGGCTTAGGAGTCGTGCGGCCGAGTTAACTACCATTTTTGCTTCAATTATTCTAAATGAAAGGTGATTGCACTTGGAGAGGGGATAGACTTACCTGGGCTAATTCGTCCTTCTAATTCTTTTGAAGGCCCTGATGAAGGCGGAGTTTGGCAGTGTAATGATCGGAATTATAAATTCAAACTGATCTGTACATGTAAAAAAACACTGCTGAGAAAATGGGGGGAAGGAATCTTGAGGCTAATCACCTACATCGAAGATTCGAATCCATCATCCACAGATAGCGGATCTGACACAGTATAAACAGCGGCATCACTGTCATCCGCCCCAGAGACAACGTCTTGAAAACATTCACGAAGAGCCACTATTGCAAAAAAAAATCTAGGATTTGAATTTTCTATGTAGAAATCCTCCTACTAGAAGACAAAAAGACTCAAATAATAAATCTCATCTCCATCTTTAAATCCTTCGTAAATTTGCTTCACTTTGGATTTGCTTCATTAAAATCCAAAAAAAAATAAAAATTTATAGAAGCAAAACTTTGTTTTACAAAAAGACATTTGAAACTGCATGATTTTCCCTGTTGTGATTTTTTGTAATAATAAGTAATGCCTAATTTTTTTTATAATATAAGAAGACGATATTTTAACCCATAAATTTCATCCCTGAAATTCTTATCACTACATTTCATAAAAAAAAGGAATTTTATAAAAAATTTTTTTTTTTTTACATAAATGGCAATTTTAGAATCTTAGGGTCACTCGTCGCTTTCGTTCAAATGAGACAAATCCAATTCTATAAAGATTTTTTATATTTGGACTTAAGCAGATGCTAAAATATAACATAAATAATAATATATTTTATTATTATTATTTGTTAGTGTAAAAATTCGGTTTAGAATTTCAAAAAGAAAGTAGAAAATTACAAATGGGGGATCCAAAGTGGAGTAAAAAGACGCTGTTATAATGTTTAAAGCTCCTCTGATTTGTGATCTTTTTGGTTGATTAAGCTGGATTGTCTATTCATTCACAGGGAAGATCACATGCATTTTGAAGAGGTAATGGATGAGGCAGAAAGAAAAGGACCTCCCTGTGTCTCTCGCTGTAGATCTCCAGCTGTCGCCATTGTTGACAGTCTCGTACTCACGGAAATTCATGACAAGACTTCTTATAATGAATTATTAAACATCTTCTCTTATTCTCGTCATTACAATAAACGTCCTTTCATAAGCCAATTCATAGCGAAGAGTTCACAAACCTCACAAATTCACTAACATTCCAAAATGTCAACAAGATGCGAGGAGTTGAATTTTGTCCATGTTAGAATTTTGGGAAAAGACAATAAACAATTAAAAGCTGTTCTTCGATTTGTTTATTAATTATTATTTAATTTAAGTCTACTAATTACGTTAAAATGAGAAAACTTATTCTCAATGTGTAAACAATGTGAGCACTTGGATGTGAAGCTGCAGAGGAAAGCGTTTTTTGAAAATTCTAAACAACAATTTGCTTACTTGAAATATTTGAAACCTCAATATTTATTTTGCGTCGTAATAATTCCTGGTCAAGAGTTGGAGACTTCTTTTATTTGTCATTAACTACAAAAATAAGTTTGTAACTAAATGGATTCGTCGTAAAAAAAATCCCTGATTTGAAAATGTCCTCCTTAGCCCAAATTCGAATGTATTTTGATTGATTTCACCAATTTCCCTAACTTTGTTGCTTGGCAAGGGATTTGTGTGATTTTGTAAATTAATTGGATTAAAAGGAAATAAAATGGAAGCTCTTGGTTGAGATGCTTAGGATAGTGAAAGCTCTCGTCTCATTTAACCACATGAAAGAAAGTAGATGAATTTGCATTTGCAGAATAGTTGCTTTTGATGTGGAGCCAATTAAGGAAAGAAGGGAAAGGGAGGAGAGGGAGATCGATTTTCAAATCAAATCAGAAATGAATTCACTTTCTCTTTCCAGAACTCCCACTTTCTTTGCTTAAACAAGAGGAATTTTGGAGAAAGGAAAAGAGAAAGTCATTTACAATTAACATAGAAGGGAAGTGCCTCGAAGAGCAATCAATGCCATAGCAGTCTCTCTTTGGAAATGATCATCATTAAGAAAGGAGGAGAGAGGGGCCATTACCATTATCTCGCATTAAATTACAGTCCAAAGGGACGTCAATTAATCAAAAGTGAAATAGAGGCGCAAGTCTTTCGCAAATCAATTGACTCTGCCTCCAATATGCTAATACGCCCTTTATTTGATATTCATTAACTAATTGAGGGAGAAAGCGGGAGAAAGGAGAAGAGAGAGAAAGGAGTGTTTCACAATGCTTTGCAACATGGTCGAATAATAATGATGAGGAGCCTATTAGGCAAATGAGAATTCAAGCATTAGCATTTCAATGCTTTTACTTTAAGGAGGACGCGAGTGGGGGAATGGCGCAAGACGCAGACGAAGAAAAACTTAATTAGGCATTTCAACTTTCACCAAGAATTTGTGAAATCGCAGACTCGCGCTGGAGAAAGGCCTTTTGATAGGCTTTTTATTAATTAGTGGGCGGGAATTTCTCTTAATTACTTTCTCTCGACGCCTGCCTTCTATCGAATTTTAGGCGCATGCAAATGAGACTAAAAGTGCTAGAGCTCACGCAACTCCAAAAGCAACATTCGAACGATGCAGAATTCTGGAAATTTCATCGGATACAATTAAGATTTCAGGTGAAAGCTAAAAATAGCATCGATTACAGGTAATCAAGCCTAAAAAGCACTGTATAGTAGAAAGCGTTGAATTAAAAAAAAATGGAAGTATTTTTTTCTGTCCTTATTTTTATCTACTGGCGTTTCGTGTCCTTGTGAATTATTGCGGGAGAAAGGCAGGTGAAAGTTCATTGGGTTTTCAAAAACACAAAATTGATTTTTGTTGATTTCTTCATATATCTCATTTTTGTAAAATTACAAAATGTAGATTTTTAAAATTACAAAATGTAGATTTTAAAAATTAACCTTCTATTTTTCTACTACAAATTTTTGGACTGCGCGTGACCCATGTTAATGTATGTATTATGGTCAGTTTCTGGTCTTCATTTTGTCAATTTTTTTTTGTTCGATCTTTGAAAATTTATTCCAAATCAATTAATTAGTGTTCGACAGCGCAATGACTGTCATTGATTAGTTAACAAAACGATTTTATCATTTTCAAGAAATTAAAAACGAGTTATAATATTTCTTAAATATCGTAAGTAAAAATGTTAAAAATATATTGACTAGAAACTTCGACTGATTCGTAAGTACTGTTACAATAAATAAATACAGATGCGTGAAGAAATCGGGAAGCTGTGTTGGATAGGCACAGGATCGACGGAGCGGAAGTAGGGACTGTTCTTCCGCGGATCCAAATCGTCACAATTCGGTCGCTCTCGGATTTGTCGGAACGCAGTCACATCGCGTATGGTTTTTAAATTCGAAGCGTTGATACGTGTCGGAGCCTCGCAGCATGTCGACACGACGGAACACCAATCGAACGGTTTGCCTCTCGATGTCCTTACAGGTAAATCTGGGATGATTCGAACAGCATCCTAAACGAGGAAACAAATATTCTTCTTAATTGCTAATTTTTTAGACATAATTGACAACTTGTTGAGCACGAGTTTGTGTTCAAGATCATCTTTACAGGAACTGTAGACAGTAAAAACCGGCTTCGCTCAATGGCTTTTTAAAGTTCATAAACAATTTCGAAGATTTCTCAAGTGCAAAGGAACAGGTTGTTCATAAGTGATTGGCTATGGAATTGAATTTGGATTCAATTCTCAGAAATTGAAAAAGAAGAAAACAAGTAACTTAATAATTCATTTCGTTGTAAATCATTAGCATAAATTTGCTCCTTTTCTCAAGAAACGGCAATTAAAAAACTAATCGGGGTTATTATGCCCTAGCATTTTTTTTATTAGAAAAAAAAACGATACAACTTTTCAAGATGAATTCAACCTTCATTACTACAACTTCGATTTTGAAATTGTAATCGTAGGTTGTGGGGGTTTCCCAAAGGTGACTTCCGTGTCTTCGAACTCTTGATTGTCAACCTTGACACTTTTAATTACTACTTTGTAATTAGCGTAATTAAGGTAGTTTTAACTCACCTGTACTTTGATCACAGCGATGAAGCACAGCAACGACAGGTACCCAGAGAATATTGGGCTCAGCGACGAACCCGTTGTCATTGGTTGGATCATCAAGGTAAACTAAACGTGGTTTTGGTATGTTGCACGTCCAATTACCAAGTTGCTGTTGCTGTAATGAATTAGCATTTTTAATTACCAATTTTGCACCAATTACTTGATGGAAGAAGAGTAGTCAGATGACGCATGAAAATAGTTTTCACTTTTCTACTCTATTTTAATAATGTAAACTATTATACTTCAATATTCTATAAGTATAGTTTGAATCCAGATTTAATTTGAATTAAATGAATACATTTACCATATAATTTATACGTTTAATTTTCAACGTAGTTAATTTGCCTTATGACTTATTTGAGCATCGAAACACTTACCCTTAAATTGAATTCTTGGCGAACTGAGAGCGTATCACTTGCCGCATGCGCATGTGCATGGCGCGCGTGCCGTAGCCTTCTCGCACGAACAAACAAAACTGCTGTCAGCATAACAAGCACTGTGAGGAGGCGTGGTGGGTTCATGATGAAAACGTTTGCGTAAATGGCGGCAACGGCCCTCGCTGCCGGGAAATTTTGAAATTTGAGCTGAACTCTGTGCTTGAACGTGTAAAGTGACTAACCATGACCAAATAGTTCCACAATCGTCTGCACTGCCTCCTATATTGAGCATTGTCTTATATGGCTTTTGTCTTCATACTAACTAAAAACTCGACAAAGACAGACTTCTTGGTAAATATGATAATAATCCCTTAGAAGACGACCAAAACTTGTCCGGCCAGTTTTTTTTCCTTTACTGCCACCTTTACGTAAAAGATCATCTGCAGCCACCGCCCTAATGTCAACTTTTAACCACCAAAAGCAACTCCGCCGCTTTTACAGCCAGTGACGTCGGTCGACATGCCCAAGCGCATCTTCACTTCTCAAGAATTTCACACGTTGTCCTAAAAGTGTACTAATTAGGATTCAAAAAATGTATGTCCAAGTTTAGGTCACGAACTGAACTTAAGTCTAATTAACATACCAAAAATTATCTTCATGCGCTTGAAACTGTTTAAAATAGACACGATTGAGCCGGCTTATAATTCTAAATTTCCTACTTCGTCTAATTAATCGCACTGAAAGCGTGAACTTAAAAATGAACTGTACGCACTTCAGTAAAAAAAAAATGAACTTAGCTCGAAGCGCTGATGACGCTGAATTCTTGGAATTCGACGTCACGTATTTTTTCTAGGTAACACTATAGCAGTTGAAAATGCTGGATGATGCTTTGCGAGAGATGTTGTAAACAAAAATAATATCACTTACGACTGTGATTTAAGATTCACTTCAGTTCTGTTTCTGCTGCTGGAGAGATGCAACTTAAGAGAATAAAGTCGATTAGAAAGAAAAAAAACTAGAGCAAAAAAAAATGTTAAATTATAAGAATTTGCTCTAGAAGTGAACTACCGTTGGCTTAAGTGACTTGAAACTTAGCATCATTTTTTGCGCTTTGAAGCTTTAGTAAAGCGATGGTAATGAGCATTAATTTCATTGGTTGGGTTTGCGGGCTCTTGAAACCACGAACTGTCACTGCTAATTACACAAACGAAACTTTTTTGTGTTGCATGTTGGGAGGCTATTGAAGTAAAGTTTTTGTTAATTAGAGGAAGTTAATTATGGATGAGAGGGGTTCCAGGTGTGCTTTGTGTAACTTGCAGAGGCCACTTTGGTCTGTAGCCAAAATTGTTATTATTGGACGAGTTTCCAAAAGAGAAAGCAGTAAAGAGAAAGCAGAAAAAAGCTTTTCGCCGAGGTCTTGAGCCTCTAAATCAGAGAAATAGTTGTGAAACTGGAATAATCACTCGTGGCGGCCCTTTGTGCCCTGTCTTCCTCTGTCATTTCTACAAATTTAATGAGCAATTTATTTCTGTTTCTTTGGCTCTAATAACCTTCGAGAACCATTGCTAGGTGATTGGTGGATTTTTGCAATGTGCCACTGAGACTCCTGCTTTCCCCATTGTCCTGCATTAAAACTTTCTCTTCCTTTCTTCCTCGACTCATAATCATCAAAAACGAAGCTTAAGACATTATTTTCCCTTCTTAATTTATTAGGAAAAGACTATAGGGGAAGAGGAGCTGGAGAAAGTTTCCTTTGTTACTTTTATGACTATTATCCCCGTCTAATAACTTATGGAGGAGAAATTCATGCCATTAGAACATCCCATTATCATTTTCATTTTTAATGGAGAAAGCAATATGCTCTCCTCATCATCCGCCAAACCTCTGCCCATGAGCCCAACATGTGATGGCGCTGCGATTCCCCCTGATTTTTAGTCTTATAGGACTTTCACCACAATTATCTTGCAATACTGGAAATATTGCGACAATGTAATACTTTATAATACGGGAAAGCTCTCGATATAATTACAATGTAAAGAGTGCCTAAAGAGTTAGGTTGAGTTTTAAAATTAAACAGGTAAAACAGTATTTTCTTAAATTTAATTTAAATTTAAATTAAAAAGCAATCTAATGCTTTTAGACGATGGTTTTTATTAATTGAGATGTTTTCTTTTAAAATCCAAATGAGTTAATTTTTAATTTTTAGTAAATAAAAACTTCGAATAACACTTCAGCTTCTAGCTTGTATTTGATTTCATTTTCGTAATCATTAACCAAAGTCACAAAACTGTAAGAATTTTGTATGAAAATTATGATAACTTTTGTCTATGATAGCAGACTTTGTTGATGTCATTAGTTGTGCTAATTGGATTCTGAATTTAATAAAAGCCTCTGCAGTTTCGTGTTTTTTCAGGTTTTTTCTTCGACTTTTTTTTCGAGACATTTCTTCAAGAGCCTTGCTAACGACGAAGCAAATGCGACATTTGGGAAGCTGAAATTGGAGTAGCTTCGTTCGCAGTATCTTATTTTGACCAACAATGTTTTCACTATGACCTCTTTCGTCATTAACTTAATCTTTAGGAAATCAACACTCGAGTAACATTATGAGGCTCATTTTCTTTGGCCTCTCTCTTATATCCTCTCCACCAACTTTCTCCTACTTTCACTGCCCATCATCAAGGAATTTTTGTACGATTAAGCTCCCCGAGTTCTTTTTTTTTCGTACTTTCCGCCAATGCCCTTGTCCACCACCCTTTGCTACCCGGTAATCAAGTTAATGCGTGAAGAAATGAAGATTCTTGGACTTTTGGCGGTGGCGGTGCTTGGAGCGGGAGTGGAGAGGGGCGATAAGGCTGCATGGCGGCTGTAAGCGAAGATGGACATTGCGGACAGAGTTGGGCATTTAGAGATGAGACAGTTGGTTTATTGTAGATCATCAGCCAAGGATAAATGGGCACAGTTTGACTAAACTTTGTTCTGGGTTCGTTTTGATGATTTTTCTTTTAGTAGGAAATTACTTTCTCCGTCTTTCTCTCACTCATTGAATTCCAGACACTTGAGCCAAAAGGAGAAACAGGACTCATTAACTACTTTCTCATCTTCCTTCTGTCTCCTAAACCTCCGTCTGAAGATGGTGAAAGTAGATTTTGAGATGGGTGAAAGTAGATGCTGAGATGGGTGAAAGTAGATGCTGAGATGGGTGAAAGTGGATCTACAAGTCCTAGATTCAAGATGTGGAGGAAGCGAGGTGAAAGGAGGAAGCATGCCGGCCTTCGCAGTAATTAAACCTTTCCCTCCTTCTGTTTGCTTTTCTTTTCTTCCTCGTCACTACGTCCAAATTAGCCAAAACAAAATATCATCGCCAAGCCAAAGCACCCAACGTCCAAAACCAATTGACCATTAGTCTTCCCTCAAGCACAATTTAGCCTTGACCAGTGGGATACGAAGGCTTTTCCTTCCCAAGAGCTCGAAAATGCTACAGAGCAGTATGTGCAGGGCCTTTCCAGATGAAGTGATTTCAAGGAATCTCAGGGTGAAAGTCTAATTTTTTGGCTGGTTTAGGTGTAGGCAAAAATAAGTTGCAAAAAAAAAAGGCTCAAAAATGAATTTACATTGGGAAGCTGTATGAGAGAAAAGAAAAGAAAAACAATTGAACAATACAATTGTCTTTTAACTTTCTCCAAAGACATTCTTTGAGATTTGAGAAAATATGAAAATTAGTAAAAATTCTCTTGTAGAGTAAAAGTAAGAGATTGTCGAAAAACACCGGTTGGTTTAAAGTGTAATTTAATTGCGTAATTCAATGCTCACAAATTCGTATTGCAAATTAAAGATACTAATAATTAAAATTCCTCGAGTTACAAATTGGAATTGAGGTACTTCAGGCGTTTAGCTCGCATTAAAAAATTGTGTTTTTTTTGTCTAAAGTTCACTGCTTTCCATTTTTCAAGATCTGAAGACTCTATGGAAGGAAGAATAATTAAAGTGGGAAAAGTTAATTGTAAATTTTAAATGTGAATTAATTTTTTTTTTAATTTGTGTTGTGGGAGTGTTTCCCAGCATGAAAGTTGCCTTGACCTTGGAACTCACCTGATCTCCCGTGTCACTTGTTCTTTAAATATCATCTTCTTATTAATGATCTCTTCCTATCTCCTCCAACCATCCCGAATTAATCTTCCCGTGTCACGACCTGCCCAAGACACAGCCCAGGATCTTCCCTCTGATAGCTACGCTCCACACACACACAACATCCATTGTCATTGCACTGGGATGCACAGGGATGAGCCGCATTCCTTCAACAACATCATCCAAGGATGTATCTTTTCATTACTTCAATTCAGGCTTCATGAAATACCCGTTCAGCCTCCCTAGTCTTAAACATCATTTCAGCACGATTTTTTTTTCGTTTCATCTGATTTCATTAGTTTTGTTTCATATTCCAAATTTTAGCAACTGAATCTCAAGAATTCCCTATTGTTAAAAAAAAATTGTAAAATGCTTTCACTTTTGCTTTCGCTGAAAATTATTCTCTCTTTAAAATTATTAGAGATTTTTTATTCAAATTTTTTGGCGGGAAACGTAACATTCTTTAACTTTCTGTCAACGATCTGTCATCTGTCATCTCCTCATCTCATATCAGTGAAGAGAGAAACAACAACAAAGGAATTCCCCAGTTAAGGTAACTAATTAAGTTGTAATTAAGTAGGTTTTAATTAATTAAGATTTTTATTTGATTGGGGTGTGTTCATAATCGTTAATTTGGAGGTTTGATGGAGGTGATTAGCATCACTCTGTCATCAGTGAAGAGAAGAAAACAACAACAAAGGAACAGGTAATTAATTAAGTTGTAATTAAGTAAGTTTTAATTAAGATTTTTGGTTGATTGGTTTGGGTTCTCAATCGTTAATTAGGAGGTGTGAGGGAGGTGATTAGCGCCTTGGCCTATGCAAATGAAGGGCTGGGAGTGTCCCAGGGTTTGGCTCTGCCCGTCCTCCCGGTCTCCGCCAGTTGGAAGTCGTGTATTCAAATTGAGCATCTTCCTTGTTTCTGAAAGCAGGAGGGTGGTTGGGTAAGGCTCTCTAATTAAAACAGAGGCTCAGCCTCGCAGAAGCAAATGAGTGTGCCTGGCAGTGGCTGTAAGGACTCGAGCGCTCGTCTTTGGGACAAGACCTTCCAGGAAGTTAAGTGGGAAGGCTCCAGGAGATAATGAACACGTGGTTCATGCGCGTCCTCTGTCTCCACCGCTCTCTCTCCCTCTCTAGACATCCTCTCGATTTTCGTAATTAATATCCTCACTCTAATTTAGTCCACCAACGGAACTCATCCTCGGAGGACGTAACCAACAAGGCTTCGCAGGGCAACAAGAAGGTATCAATAAGGGTCGGGACAGCTAACTGCCAACAGTTTTAACTAACAATTACTCACCGGTCAGTCTCCGTGTGCAACAAGACAATACTCAGGCGGAGAGACAGGTAAATCGTCCAATGTTTATTTGTGAAGGCTGAAGTGAAAGTGACTGACTTTGCTTTACGGGGAGAAAGGAGGGGAATCTGTTGAGTCTTGTGTCAGAGACATCCTCGACAGGCATTACCGGCCTTCCGAAAATCAACTCAAAGTGAAGTGACGATGGAAGGCTGCCGTCGAAAGTACTACAGTGTTTGGGATCATGGGGAAATGCCGTTGAGAAGGATTTTCTCCGAAGCGAAATCTTAGTAAGAAGTAATTAAGACACTATTCTCTCCGGACCATTTCCAAGAGTCTCGCATTTCATCACTAGGATCTTCTATCTGCCCGTAAGAAGTAAGTTCTTTCCCTTTCCCTAGCACCGCTCCTACTTGACTCGAGTCCATGTCTCATCTAACTTACTTTGGTTCTCTGATTCATAGAAGACGAGGCCGGGAACAACGCTTATTGGTCGCGCTCCTGGCAGTGATTGCCGTCTTTTTTCTTCTCTCTCTTTTAGTTTTCTACTGATGAGAAATCGATTTGCTTCTGGGGGACTCTTAATAGAAAAACAGAAAGTTGTAAAGTAGGACGTGAATTGCGTGTTCGGTGTCAGCGGAACTAAAGTATAAAAAAAATTGTAAAAGTTTGGAACATTAATTGCTGAGAGCAGCACCACTGCCAACATTGTGCAAAGCAGGTGGAAGGCAAAAGTGAAATTGAACAGTTCCAATCTATCGTCCTCACTATTGCCATCACCTCGGCGTCGTCTCCCTTTCTCTACCATTTGAAGCCTAAGGTAAGTATTCGTATTTTGTTTACTCTATTGGAATTTTCATCAGGAGGAAAGGAAGGGAAAGTGTTACAAGAGGACTCTATGCCATCACTCATACGCCGATGTCGTCGTTTGTATTATAAAAGCTTTATGACATTTGGTGGCATAAGCTCGGGTTACATCAAAGCGTGTCGTTGAGTGTTAGTCTGATCCTAGTCAGAGCGTGAGCCTTTCCGTTCCCCTCTTGGCTACTCCACTGAACTGAAAAAGCGAGGGCAGGGCGTAATATTTGATTTGAATTGCGAATTGAGAAATAAAGCAATGTGATTGTTTAGAGGTCATAGGTCAACAGCATGACATGCAGGATCCCTCTCCTCCAGAGTTGATGTTGTGAGGTAGAGATGCTGAGGGAAATTGGCGAGGGCTGGAGAAAGTCCTGTTCTTTAAAGTTGGGATGATGATGAGATGAGAGTCTTAAGGCTCGTGCGGGTTGATTTTCTGGAGGAAGTACTGGAAGTGGTGGTGCGTTTTTGAGGCCTTTCGCTAAAAGGAAATGAGCACGGAACGAAGGCAGCGTGGAAAACAGAAGAGGGGACGACGCAATCGCAGTCATTATCCCCGAAAGCCCCGCATTAATTAGGACCCGCCGAGAAGTCTTCATGCAAATGCGAGTGCGGGGAAAGTATTCTTGACTCTCCTCCCCGTTGGCAGTCGATAGGCAACCGTCTAACTGACACCTCGCTCTCATTAACAAAGTTCCTAAAACAATTACACCTTAGCACGCTCGCGCTGACATTGTTCCTTTCTCGGTTCCTATTCCTACTCTCGCTCAGACACTCAAAGTTACTAATATCTCCAAATCTAAACTCCAATTTCAACTCTCTCCACTTCAGTGACTCGCCAGTAATTAAGGTAAATTAATTAAACTTACTAATTTTTGCTAATTACTTCTACAACCTGTACTTCACCGCTAGGTTCTGCCTAAGAAAGTGGTCAGGCCAGAAGTGAAAGTCATTTGAGAGAAAAGCTTTGTTAACGATTCTCTTACATTGAGAGTTTTGCAAAGCAATAGTGCTTTTGAGAGGTTTCCGTGTTGCGCCTCCACTCAAAAGCCTTGGCCGCCGCGGTCGCATGCATGCAATATTTTTTTTGGTAAAGGGACTTCACGTGCTTTGCTGGAATTGCAAAAGGGACTTGACTTCAGTAGTGCACTTTTTGCAAGAGGTTTTGGTGTATTGAAGGAGGAGTTTATTTTGCGAAATGGCAATAATAGAGCCGCCGCTGTTTCGCTCACGGTTTTCCCACTGAAGTTGAGCTGATATGTGAAAGTAGGTTTTTCCTTTTGAGCAATTTCTTGGTTTCACGATGACTTGACTGGACCTTGGGAGACGCACTTCCTTTTCTCCTTTTTGCACATGGTGGTGGCTACGGCGGAGGTCAAGGGAAAATCCTCTTTTCCTTTCAGCAACAGAAAATGTGCATTTGGGAGGTTGTAGAACTCCCGAAGTTGCACTTTCATCCCAAACATTTCCTTTTCCAAAAGTGTACCACAGTATATACCAGTTTTCCATTTCCAGAACTTACTCAGAGAGGGGAACGTGTCCAAAAATAAACTTGACATAGTTTACCCACCTCCACTGCGCACCCCAAAAGCCAAGGCAATAACCAGTCAATGTTCCAGCATTATCAGTCAAAGCCCATTTCGGTTCTCCTGCGAAAAACTTAGCTCATCCTGGCTAAAGTAATTATAATCACTGTTAAGGATGCTTAAGTGATTCTGAAACATCATTTTCAAGTGATCTCATACTCGACTCGGAAAGAAAACTGAATTTGTTGACTTCTAAACATAAAAAGTTTCCAAGAATTTCTTTCTTTTTGGTTAATCTCAAGCAATCTGCAATCTGAGCCTTATTTTGTCCTTTCGAAACTACAAAGTCATTTGAGGATTACTGATTGAATTTTTGTTTATTACTCTTTGCGTATTAAAGTTTAATGCATATTATTTCGACTTTCACTTAATTTGAAATTGGCAATTTAATTCTAGTTTTCCCATTATAGAAAAAAAAAGAGTTGATTTTCTTCACAATTTTAATCTCTTCCACATCATCGCCACTTCAAATCAGTTTTCTAAAAAGCAAAAAAAAAAAGTCGAAGGTACAGGGCAGCTCTGCACAAGCTCTGGAAAAGAAGCGTAGAGAGAAAAAAACGGGGAAAATCTCGTTTTTCCATGCGAGTCTCCCATTTCCTTTTCTTTCTCTCAAGTCAAATGTAAAGCACTCAGCAGCGCGTCTCTCCTCGTTTTTTTCCCTTGCTTCTATACTCTCTCGTGCTTTGGGTAATTAACCAGTGCTTTGTTCCCTACTTGGACTCATTTTTCTCAGGGAGAGTCGTAGGCAGGAAAAAATAGGGAAAGGGAAAGGCATAGCATCAGGAATTTAGGAGCACCCTATACACAATCAAGGGGGAAATCCGAGGAGGGAAAAAAATCCGGGTAGGTGGAATGGATATCCGAGAAATATTCGGAAATAACATGAGCATACATCAGTTTTAATCACTCCCTGCCCCGTGCCTTTCTCCCAATCTACCACCACTAGCCATTACATTGAGATTTCTACTCACCCCACTTCGCTCTCTATTTTTCCGTAACAGAAGGCAGGAGGATCAATTAACGAGGAGTTGCATGTTTAGGGCTTTTTTTCTGCCCTAACCTAAATGAGTTCTAAATGCATCCCACAAACAAATTCTAATGGTCACTCACTCAAGAACTGTTCGAGAGAGAAAGGAAAGGCTCTGTAATTGGTTGGATGTACGTCCAATTTGAGTTGGGAGTGGAGAAAGTTGTTTGGAGTGAAATGGTGGTGTTGTAAGACTTTTCTAGCCCAATGAAAATTAATTAAGAGCTCCATCTCCATTGTTTATTTGTTCATTCCCTGGCGTTGCTGCTGAGGCTTGGAGCCTTGGGAAGTGGTGGTAGAGGCTCTGGAGTTGGCCTTAATTGCTTTTATGTTACTTTGGGTTGTCTGGCGCAGAGGTTTTTGTCTCTTGTTCTGTTCTCTATGTGAAGGAAGGCTTGGCTGTGGTGGCTGTTGGACTTATGACGAAGAGTGAAAGTGGGAAGCCTACTTTAAATGGCGTGATTTGGTTGGATTAGGCCTAGGGAGCGAAGGATTAGATAAGAGTTTTGTAATTAAAGGGAGAAAGGAGTAGAGGGGGAGTAGTGGGAAGGGGCGGAGAGTTTTAGCACCACTTTTAATTAGTGGTGTAGGCTAATGGTGGAGCCCTCCTATCATTTTCTATGCAAGGAAATTGAAGGGAAGAAGGTGAGACAGTGGCTGAGAGTGTGAGGGTAAAATTTGTAGTTTAATTTCCCATCTGGACCTTTCTCTGCGATTTAGGTGGTGAAAGTGCCTTGGCGTAAGTGAAAGCTCACGCACTTGGTGAACTTAGGAGGGAGGCCGGGGCCGCTCTCACTTGCACTTGGTTCCCTTATATGACAAAATCAATAGGAAGGAGTTGACAAGGTTTATGAAAGGGACGAACATGTTCCTGCATCGGCTCTTTTGTCATTCCTCAAGAAAACGGGATTCTGACTTTAGTTTTTCCGTAAGGAAAACCGCCGCCACACTGTACACCTAGCACGGAGGTATAGAATCAGAAGTGGTGCACTTTATTGATTACTTTCTTTACTTTCTCTTCATACACACATGCTGGGGCTTTGCCCTGTAATTTTTTTTACCTTTTTTCTTCATTTCTACTCTACTCGTTTCCACAATCTGGATAAATTATGCTAATACAGATGAAACAACTGTTTCAAAGAGCAAAAAACAGCCAAATCAAGTGAAATTAAAGAATCTTTAATTGTGAAAAAAATTGACAATTAAATTCATTACAAAATTCAGAAATTTCAGTGCTCCGGGAAAGTACAAGTTTTATGTAAAAAAGCGAATGTGAAATTGATGTAAAAAAATTATAATTATAAGTTCCTGTTTTGACTACTAATTTCTTTGAGTTTCAGTTTATTTAATTGTTAAAGCTCGATTGTCTGAATGTCACTAAAGCGCAACGGGGCTTCTCTCTGGCGGGAGAAAGCAAAGATTTTGAAAATGAATGCAATCGATCGTTACGCAATTGGAAATGATTTGTGGGAAATAAAGGGAGAAGGGAATTTAATTTCTGATAAATCTTTGATTCCAATCATTGATTGTTCGCTAGCCCTTGTTCGAAGCGGAGTCTTCTCAAGTACCACCGATTGACTTTCCTTTATGAAGCTCTGTTCCAATTTTTTTCATCAATTGTAGGGCTGAGCCGCCCTGTCGTGCATAACTGCAAAGCCATCCTTGGGTTGGGATCCCTCCGTATACTCTATCTATTGTTTCTTTTGTCTAGTCGTGGGGTTATGATCCGAGGGTCTCTCGTGGCAATGGGCCTAGAAATTAGTATCGATTTATTAATGGGCTCAGATAGCCTTCCTACTCTTCTTGTCTCCCCGTAACTCATGTCCACTCCTACCGTATTTTGGCCATAATAAATTTTTCTAATAAAAT
Organism: Bilobella aurantiaca; assembly: GCA_021029175.1. Taxonomy (NCBI): domain Eukaryota; kingdom Metazoa; phylum Arthropoda; class Collembola; order Poduromorpha; family Neanuridae; genus Bilobella; species Bilobella aurantiaca. Next base: position 14,825 of record VYYI01000205.1, on the reverse strand, counting down.
AATATGGAGAAAGGGAGAGGAGGAAGGCACATGGTGGAGAATGATGAGGAGCCCTACCACCACTATCCCAACATCTTTTAATAAGACCACAAACTCCAACGATTAGATGAGTAAGCAAAGGGAGGAGGAGAAAATAAGAAGGAAAAAAAAAACCTGGAGAAAGCATGTGGATTGAAGCCATGACTTGGAGTCTTCTGCCATAAATCCCAATCTAAGTAAAGCCGGGCTTAATATTCTTAAGTGAAATCAAAATTAGTCCACATAGAACCCACCGGTAGCCTCCGTGGTCATGGCCATCACAAAACTGAAACTTTTAGATAGGTACAGAGCCGTACCGTTTCGTTCTGCTGGCAGTCGCCCAAATGAGAATCAATGGATATCCATCTTACTTTTATTATTAGTTTTCTCCGTATTCTTTCCCTACCACAGCACATTTTTTGTAGGGCCTTTTCAACTTTTTTTTTTTACTTCTTCGGGGTTCCCTGTTTATCAGAAATCCGCCAATCAAAACTCGGAAGCTTAGTCTGCATTTTTAATGCCTTATTTTCGATGTGTGTTCTTTATTAATCATCTTCGGAGCACGCGAGTTTAGGAGGATATTAGTTAGTGCCAGGATTCTTTTTATGCTTTCTTTTTTTATTATAAAAGAGGTTCGTGTGTGTCGTTGGTGTAATTATGTGACCCTCTTCCTTATCTTAATTCTTCTTGGCGTGATTATAACGGGGGAGAAGGTGAGGGGGAACATTGAAAAAGCAGCCTACGTCTTTCATTATGGCCCAATTTATATTTCATGAAGGTGAGTCGAAATTAATGGGCTAATAAGCTCCCAGTATCAAAGGACAGGCCTTTAATTATGGAAACTTTCGTGTTCTTAATTGGCAGGTTTGGCCTTTTTGCCAAACTTATTTTCAATTTGGCATAATTGATTGTGGCTTGGACGGAGGGTGGTATTATCGTAAGGTGAAAGGTAAAGGACTTTTTCTTAGAAAACAACAATAGAATTATTATTCCAAAAGGGCAATTAGATAATTTGAAAAGGCTTTAGGAATACAGCTTTAAGAATTGTGGCGTGTTTTTTCTGCTATGGTTGTCTCTTTTTAATGTGGATGGGCACTGATGGGCTCTGGATCCCATTTAGTCCCCGAAGTGGATTATTATTGGAAAAAGGGAAGGAAATGACTTTGTCTTTTGATTGATTTTTGGGTGATCCTCTTATGTATTTTCCTTTCTTTTTTGTTAATAAGCGTTTGGAGCTGTGGATGCTGGAGGTGACGGAGGCTATTAGTTGGTGCGTTTATTAGAAGAAAAGAATGGTGAAAAGACTGAGGGAGCATTCTGTTTGCTTTTGTCTTCCACTTTCTCATAAGATGACTGCGAGGGAAAGTCCTGAAGAAGTGAAGTCGAAGGATGATGTGAATGACGTCCTTCTGCCATGGACTTTCTCATCTTATTATTATTATTATCATCTTCCAACTTTCTCAGCCTGCCTCATCCACTTTCTCATTATCAAGACAAATCTCACGGAGGCACTGCTTTCACTTAATGACACCGCCCAACAACACTTCTCTGACGCCATCAGTTTCAGGCTTCAGAATTTCTCTTAATTTCTGCCAATTTTCCTAACTTTCACTTTACAACCTTAATCGCTCTTGCTTTTACTCGCATGAACAATTTTCTATTAATAAATCTTTAAGATCAGCTGTATCATTTTTTGTTGATTGACTGGTATTCCAGGAATTCTCAAGAGCCTAATTTTATAACTTGTTGGAGAGTGCCAAATTGCTACTGAAAAACACAATTTGGTATCAAGTGTGATCTCTCGTTCCAATTTTTAAACGTTTCGTTTTATGGGCGACTTGCTCCATTTGAAGAGCTCAAGTAAACGGTGGAGCGCTGGAGGAGAGAATGAGGCGTTAATGTTGAAATGAGACTAGAATACGAATTAACTTTCTCCCTTCTCCCGGGCCTGACCAATTGTTTCTCATTTTGTGATTTTGTGGTTTTTGGCTGGAAGTGAAAGCAGTATACCTTTCTCCTCTGATTGTTGTTGGGGTGGGATCGGTGGTGATGTAATCCCTTGGGATTAGATCCTGTTCTAATCCTCTGAGGGATGATGACAATTCCAATTCCCTTTTCTCCGTAAAGTCAGATTTGTATCTCTGAGAGCGGTCAGTGGTTTAGGAGAGCATGTGTTCCCACTTTCTCCACTGCAGCTTTCGCCTCAATCCATTCTATATCCGGATCCCTACTTTACTATCTTGTGGTTTCCCTAACTCTGGAACCCCAAAGCTAAACCGTCACGTAGCTGGAGCGCAGCTGACTGACCCTTCTATCAATGGGAAATCAATGTGTGTAAACTTTGGGAAACCCTTCCGCGGTTGATAGCTCCTTCACAGAAATGCTGTTACTGGGAGAAAGCGCAGGATCAATACATAGTGACCTTTGGGACCCGATCTACACACAGGGGAAAACTGACAACATTGAATTTTTGCCTGCCTTACGAGTGAACGGCCTTTTTCTTCCATTTTCCGAACGGAAATGGACTTCAGCTTTTTCTTTTCCCTCCGCTGCACTGCACTTGTTGATGTTGAGGAAGCGTGCAGCGAGCGTGAGGAAAAAACGGTTTTCTTTTGATGGGTGCTCAGGAAAGAAGTGTGCGAATCGTAAAAATGGGAATCGACCTCTGTAGCCACTTTTCTAGACCGATTTTTCCCGGTAATAAAAGAATTGAGTATATTTTTCAGATCATGAAGCTATCGACCTTGATCTTGAGAATCTTTTTTTTTCCGGCCGGTAGTCGGGGATACCTTTCATTGAGTCAATGAACTGGATGCGTTTCCTTTGAGGATACTTGGGAGTGTTACACATTTTGTAAATCGATAAACAGCACGAGATCCCTTGCACATTGCACTCGAAAGAAGGGGATGACAGGCGAATTTTTTTTTTTCGAGACAGGAGATGGATGTTTATGGTGACCAGAAGGAAAGGCAAAGAGGTTGTTGGGAAGCGCGGAGGATGTTTGGATGATGCTCTGTTTCATATTTCCTTACTTGAGAAACAACTTTCAAGTTGATTTTTTTTTGCTTAGAAAAACTAATCTGGCATTGAATCTTGTGTGAACTAAAAATAGGAGAAGATAGATCTTGGTCTCTTAACTCCCAGCTTCCATGGTTCGTGCTTATTGGATTGAATAGCTGAAATTAATAGCCGTCTTCGCTAACACTTTGCTTCGAGCAGCTCTGCTTTCTTAATTCTTCCCCTGCTCAATGAATCCCCGTTTAAAGTTCAAAATTCCACATTTCATTACTTGAGGAAACTACTTGGCGTTTTAGGGCTGAGAATCTAATGATGATGTCGGAGGCTAAAGAATTTGAAAGAAAATTAAGTTTCAAATGGAAAGAAGAGGGCAACGAGCTATCAATTCGGTACGCTATTGTTTTTGCGGGCAAATTGCCTAATTCTAATAAGTTTCTTGCAAGTAATTCTTACAAGTGCTAATTTTGGTTCATCTAAAAATAGGGTTTGAAAGAAGGAAAAGAGCTGAAAAGAGGAAATAATTTCCTATACCAAGAAAAAAAAGTAATTTTTGGAACGAGCAAATAGGGAAGTTTAAAAATTATTAATAGAGCTAATAAACATGGAATTTAATTTAAAATGACACGTCAACTTCAACCCCAAAAGTAATATAATTTATTTGTACAAAAAGGAGTTGGATTTGGCAAAATCATCCTTAGAACTTTATAAATAGAAAAATACTTAAGTCGTTCAAAGGGCGTGGAGATTAAATTAGCTTTTGAAATACATTTGGAAAAGTAATTTTGGGATTTTTCGTTTGTCTATTAGTAAAGTAAGGGGCTTCCTTGTCCCTGGAAAGTATTGTTGACCCATTGGATCGATATCCTGGACTTTCTCTCCGACTGAATCTTTATGATAATGAAAGTAATGATCAAGTCCTGTTTTCTCTGGAGTCGGATGATGAATGGGGAAATGGAGAGTTTTTCTAAGCACTAAGAACAAAGGGAGAATTTTTTTTGTTCGAGGATTACGTCATGAGTGGCAGGTTTCCTTGAAGTGACAAGTGAGTAGGATCGATATGTTGTGTCGGCAGGGTAGAGGGAGGGAAAGTGCAGGATAGTGCACATATACACACATACACGCATTGCTTTTATGGACTACTTTCCCAAACGAACATGAACATTGTTGTCCTATTCTCTCTTTTTTTCTAGCTACAGAGATCCCTGTGCATAAAAAACGGGTGCGGAGGGCTGAGAAGGGGGATGAAAAAAGTGGAAATGAAAAGTAACCCGGGTAGTAGGAGCCCCAAGTCCCCCGGGTGAAAGTTGGAGTGAAGAAAAAAAAAACCTGAATATGCATCTTCCCATCGATTGTCATCCTGGTGCAGGATTAGATGAACCCACTCCACCCTTTACATTTCACCCTCTCAAATTATTTATAAGGTTTTTTTTTCGTATCGACTAATGGTGAAAGCAGTAAGGAAAAAAGTGGGGGTGATAAGGTCCCTTTTCCCTTTTTTTTACAATTAAGAAAAGTTGAGTAAGGGAAAGCAAACAGAAAGCTTAGTCATACTGAATCAGAAATTACTGGTGTACTTTCTCCGGGAGAAAACGGGAAGCTCGCCTCTCCTTAACGTTCACGTATTGTAGAAACTAAAAAGAAAGTTAGCATAAAGCTTTGGGATTGGTTTAGATTGTTTTTCCCTTGAGTTCATTAGGAAGTAATTCGCGTTCGCTTAAATAGGAAATCTCTGATTTTGTTTTCTCAAGTTTGGGGTTAAGTAAAGGAAAATAAAGGAGTTTGGGCCTGGGATTTTGTAGCACATTAGTTTCTAAATCTGTTGCTGGATTGTGTTCTGTTGTTATTTAAGGAGAAGAGTGAAAATTTCAGAGATTTCTACTTTCTCCTCTCCTTCCGTCTTCCCTTCGATCTCCAATTCCGGTCTGCGTTTTTTTGTTCTTTTTTTTCCGTTAGTTGCGAAGCGGAGTAGTTAATTGAATAAACTCCCTAATTCCCAGCTTGTTTTCCAAATGTCCAAAGGAGATTCGGAGCTTTGGAAGAGATTACTAGAAAAAAGAAGGAAGATCGCAGCTGTGCCGCCGCGTGGCAGGCCGAAACTCTCCTTCATTCAAGCCTTTTTTTTTCCTTTGACTTTTTGTTTAAAAGTAGGATGGATCTCTTGCCAGAACATTTTAGGACTATTAGGCTAGCAGAGGGTCAAACTTAATGGATTTAGCAGACACTTCAATGTTCCTCAGGCCTCAAATACAGTTAATTATAGTAGGGAAGAGGGAGAAGATTTGGAGACGCGCCTGTGTGGTATAATTGCGAGACCTACAAAAAAAATTTGTAATTTGGAGTTTGAGAAGGAATATTTAATTTGGCTCTCGTTTTGAGTTAAGATTAATTTCTGAGCCTCGCCTCCTGTCAGACGAATGACAATATTTTATTTCTCAATTTCTAATTGGCAGAAAAGAAGTTGTGGGAGATGAAGATGATAGGTTGATGGCATATGGCACCCGTGAAAACATCCTTCCACATACTTTTTTTTCCCTTTGCTTTAGTGCTTATGAAAGCTCTTTTCGAGTCAAACCGGAGATGGGAAAGATGTGCTCCTTTTAATTGCTCCAAACTACTTGTATTTAAAAATAGGTTGGCAGATCCCCTCCTTAGAAAAATCTTTTTTTTCCTCTCACGATCATAAAATTAAAGACGACGACGACGCAAAGTCGAGGACGCGGGAGCTTTAAAACTTTTTCCCAATATACGCTGTAGCCCATAAAACCCTTCAACGCTGCTTCCATTTCCTACTTTCGAAATTCTTATAAATTACAAATGTTTATAAAGGTTTAATTCCCAAGATTCCCGAAATCTTTAAGTAGGAGTAAAGCTCATCCCAAAGTGTTCTTATTTTAAACATGTTATTGGAATCTTTGTGTTAGAGTGTAAATTCTCCGAGATGAAACATAACTTAGGGTTAAATTTACTTTTTTTTTTTAGTTATTAGAGCTAACATAGTACAAGGAGTAAGATGAGGTCATGATGAAACAGGGCGTTGTTCATTTCTGCTGGTGAGGAAGTTTGTAATTTAATCTTTGAGTGGAGAAGATGGGGAATTAACGCTTTCCTGTGGTAGAAAACTTAGGGAACGTGGCCGAGGAAGCGTCGAGGGGAAGTTGAGGGGCTAGAGTCCTTAACTGTAAAAGTAAAATGGTTAAGCTTTATTAGGAGAGATTTTTAGGGATTAGTTGCGTCGTGTCTTCAAGATCTGGATGTATAAATTTAGAAGGACGAGAAAAAAGAAGCACGAGCAAAGGAGAGGCTCTTGTTCTTAATTGGGATCTCTTTCTTGAACTTGCTCCTTTTCTCCTCCCTCCTCTCCATTAACTTTAATCAACTGAAGAACGAAAGCTTAGGCAGAGCTCCAGTAATTGGATTAAGGAACTAGTCGAATTAGGGAGAACAATTTTTAACCATTAATTAGTCAGCTTCTCCCCGGACCTTTCTCTCCAATTTCTTCAATTCAACCTCCTTTCTAACAGAATTAAAGAAATTAAGGAACTTTCTCTTTCCCAATTGACAGAGACAGTCGCCGGGGATCACTTCGGGAAAAGTATACTTAATTCCTGAAATTAGGAATTAGCCGATTGATTAATTGGGATCTCTCATGCCATTCAAGTGCAGTTCACAATAAAGAGCCAAAGCAGTCAGTGGAGAATACATTGAAAAAAAGGGCGTGTCACCTCGAAAATAATATGTTTGCGACTTGGTTTTAAGCATGAAATTTTTCTCATTTCTCAGTTTTCTCCATTCAAGACTTCTCGATTGTTTTCCAACTTAACCCAACATAAGATGACTTCTGGATTGGGAATCGAAATTGCAAAGCTCACTTAACGCTTTTGCTTTCACTCCTTGAGAGGGAAAGTTGTTCTTGGCAGAAGACGAAATTGGGGGCGGGGTGAACATCGGAGAAAGTTGTTTTGAAAGTCGAAGTTGAAAGCAGAAATGAGGTAATTAGGCACATTTAATGATTCTTTTGCTCTCTTGTTCTTTCCCTGCGGAATGACCAGTGTCCTTTTGATTTCTTTTGGCTCAACTTTTGGGCTGGACCTCCCCCATGGCGACGCTCTCCTTCACATTAGATGGTGGAGAAAGTAGGGAGCGACATGCGAGAGACTCATTATACTTTCTCCAGTTCTAATCTCCAAAGACGTGTAATTACTTAAGACGCACAACTTTTACCTAGTCTCGAAACCAACCAAGCCCCTTCTTATGCAAGGCATCGAGTGTTAATAGGCTCAGGTTTTTTCTACTGCTTTTTCTAAGGAAAAAAAATACTGAAAGATTCAGAAAGTTATACTTTTTGGCAAGAAAAAATGCGGCTAGAAAACTCCTTTTTGTTCCAGGAGGGAAATCATTGAATCGTAGTGGACGAGCCTCGAACGAGAGTAAACATTTCTTCGCTGGATCCTTCGTATTTTTTGGTAGATAATTAAATTTGATTAGGAGAAAGTAAGTTCTGGAGTGTTGAATGGGGAAGAAACACCCAGAAGAGGCTTAAGACTTTGGGATTACTCGGCCAAAGAACGCTCAGTGCACTAATGGGATTAAACAGTTCTTTTCCGATTTCCTATACTGATACATCAGATCGCTTAAACAAAATTACAATTCCCAGAACGTCCAGCTCCAGGAAACAGAAGCAGAAAGTAATTCACTTGTCTTGTCTTACTAACTACCAACTAAAAGCGCGTTGGGATTTACTCCCCAAAAAGCATGGAAGATAAATTGTAAAGTTTTTGGATTCAATTTTTAAAATTTTAATTGAGATCGTTGTGCGCAAATTACATTTAATTTATAACTGAATCAATTTCCGGGTTAATTGCTCCAACTTTCTTCTACTTCTCTTCAGGTATGTAAGGAATTCAATTTGAAGCGAGAAGATAAATTGGAGGTTTAATTGGAGAGATGCGGCAGAATTTGACGGGGAAGATGGTGGAGGTTGGTTGGCTAAGATGAATCCTGATGTTAATCTTCCCTCGTAAATGACTCTAGCTTATCCCATTTTCATCAGATTCGAAAGATGAAGCACAATTTTATTCATTCACACCTCTGTGGCTGAACGAAGCTTTCATTCATATCATCAGATTGTTAAGGCAGAAGGGCGTAGGAAGGAGAATCTCATTCATTGCATCTAAGCATACAAGAATTAAGCTCGCGCTCCATGAACATCCGAAGTAAATTTAAGCAAAATATTTAATATCAGTGCACTAATGTTTTTATATTGCAAACAAGCTTAATTTTAAACTGAAGTAGTGTTGCAGAGAAATGCAAAATATTGTAGATAACTTAAGTACAACATTGCGAAAAAAAACAATGGTTTTTATACGAATTACTTTTATGTTTTTTTTAAATACTTTTGACCGGATTTATTCGCTTTTGTATGTAATTGCCAAGAGTTCTGTTGTTTTTTTTTTTCAAACTTTTTTCACATGTGTGCCATTTTTAATTAAGTTAGCTCCAGGTGTGGCAATTTTGTGCTGATCCATCTTCGTCGGATGACCGTAATTAAATCCCGACGGGAGGGGCCTTCAAGTTCTTAATTTCAGGATCTTTACGAGGCAATTAAAGGGCTCTATTAAGTCTCCTCGACCAAGTCGTCCAGGAAAACTCATTCTTGTTTTTCTGTAAGTGATGCTCCCCCTGGAGGTGGGGATTAAGAATCGTGGAATTCTGGTCAGTGACACTGGAATTTTTGGTGGTATAATAGGTTGTGAAGGGCTCAAAGACAAAGATGAAAGAGAGTGGGTCGAAGACCTTGGAGTAACAAAAGCTAAATTAAGAACATTGAACCATTTTCATTGTTAAATATTAGGATGGATGTTTCTTTGGATTGGTTTTGATCGGTATGTGAGATAGGGATTTGGCGTAGTAAGGTACTTGGAGATGCTAATGAGGAGGATGTGTGTGGGGACGAAGATTCTGATCTTCACCTCCTGGAGAAGATGACTTTAATGAGTGCAGCCTCCTCCAGAGATTCTTCCGAAGGAATTCGTGCTGCGTCCTCCGTGGCACTTGACCTCAATTGCACCTCTCCAGCGCACCATGACACTCCTCGGCACACCTGGAAAGTTTCCAATACCTTGATTCCAGCATTGGAAATTAGGAAATGCTCCACAATTTACATACCCACCGCCAGGGTTTCGGCGTTGAGTTCTTAAGTTTTCCTTTCAAATGTTAATTTTAGCTGGGAGGTTTTAAGTTTTACGTCTAATTTTAACACATTGAGATTGTTTGAAGAGAATTAAAGTTACTTTAACCAAGTGTCACTTTATTGCAATTACGCTTCAAAAATTTATTCTAGTAGTTAATTATTATTCATCCCCGTAATTGTAAGTTTGTCTCATTTTAATAAAAATTAGCTTGGGTGGCCTAAAATTAGCAAAAACAGTCCGGTTTAATTGTTTTTTTTTAACTTTTCAAACAAGTTATGATTTTGAAATATTTAATATAAGAAACGGGTAGGGAAGTGGAACAGCTCAGCGTAAATATTCATGTCGCATCGGACATTGCAATTGGTTGATTGACATGGTAAATGGCTCAGACTTAAACTTCTTCGTTTGGTTTTTGCCGATGGGCCCTGGAGTCATCCTCTGCTTTGAGCGGTGTTATTGCGGATTCTTGGTTTCTCATTTAGCAGTTTTCCGACGCAGAATTTAGTGGAATTACGTGCAGAGTGATAGTTTTTTTTCTATTACGTGCCATCTACCTATTTATTCTCGATTATGATGATGTTGAGGAGGAATTATGAGGCTTTGAAGAAGGGGCAGGAGGGACATAGGGCTCTTGGAGACACTTGAAGGGATAGAAAAGACAATAATGATTATCATGCCAAGATGATGGTCTGCGTTATGGACTTTTGTCTTAATAAGAGGCTTTACGATCTTCGTTCAAATCGTGTTGGAATCGCTGTCATTAACTTTCCAGGTAATCAAATCTCCTGCCTTAACAAAAGCCATCCATTGTCTTAATTGCTGTGCAATTACATTATTCTCTCAGCCCCCCTTCTGATTTGTCATGAGATCACGTAAATACAGACTTAATCGTTTTATTTTTAATGACCTCAAAATTGTCTACTGATCTTCCTTTCCTTATAATCTAAATACTCAAAAGCGCAATTTAATGTGGACGTCAAGTATTGATGGCGCAGGCGCATGCCAAGTTCGGTGGAAATACAGATTCCGTAATTTGTTTACCTTTGATCATTTGCGCGTCTTGGTTATCTCTCCGCAGAATTGTGTACATTACCTTGTCAGAAGGGCAAACAGAAGAGGAAGCAATCAGTTCTGAAATTCTTACTTCCTAATTTTCCATTGGAAACTTAAGTATAACACCATTTCGGCTTACGGCAGCGAGATAATTATTTTTTAGAAAACTTTAACAATCCAAGATTGTAGGACTTTTACATTGAAAATTGTATAAGTTATTAATTTAAAATTGAAGAACTAGTTTTTTTTTAGTTCGTTCCAGTTCTCATTCAGGCGAACAAAATATTTCCAAATTAGTATTTGACTGAATACTGGGTAGTATTCAGCTTCAGTAATTCCTCCAATTTTGCATTCGCAAATATAACTAGGAGAATAATTTCTGTCTCAAATCAGCTCGATAATGAGCTAAATAACCTGGTAGGCTATCATTGAGCTCAAAAATTGTCCTAACAAAAAACGCTTCAACGTAAATTCAACAGGCAACAAATGCTTTAATAGTCTATTATAGCTACATTTTGAGCTAGGATGTTTAGGACTTGTAGTGGATTGGAAAGAAAGCTAAATTCAGTAAATAAATCTAATGGACTATTTGTATGACAGGCCATTGCGAATATCTCAAGACCTACATTAGAGGAAAATGATGCTAAATTTAAAAAAAAATAGTTTGAAATTAAATTTCTAAAAATTGTAATCAATCGAACTTCTATTTTCCCGTCCAGTGTATTGCAAAAAGCAAAGGGTTCTCGACATACCGTGCATGAAGACATGCTTCTTTTGTCAATTACATTCCGTTGGGCAATGCACACCTTCCTAAGTGGCGGTTAGGTTTTTGACTAATCACAAAAGCACCCAGAGATCGTGATGTTTAGACTTACTGAGCTTATTTGGAGCCAGAGTCGAAAATTGCTGTGGTTTCCTCTTATGGACATTTCTCTTTTATTTGCATGGGATGATTAATGGGATCAAGACTGAGGGAGATGAGGCTGGGATCTAATTTCTTTTTCCTTATTTCTCTGTCATGGAGGCTGTAATTAAAGGGAAAAAAAGAAGGTGGAACGTGACTCTGGCTCTGAAGCTGCACTTTGCTCTGGTCATAATATTAGGAAATTGGATTCGAAGTGAAGATGCAGTTGTAATTAACCGCATCTTTCTCTTATTTATTTATGACCATCCTTCCTCTCGATTCAGAGAATGGACAAACTAAAATCAGAGATCTAGTTACAGCGATTAACAATCGCTCTCTCTTTCTAATCTAATTTAAGTGCTAACACCAACTTGAAATTAGTCACTGACCCTTTGACCCCCCACTGAAAGGCACCGACTTGATCAGCATTTCAGACCGCACATTTTGAATCGATTCTCTAGGTCAGTGACACTTGCATCGATGTCAAATGTCCCGAAGCCCTGTGCATGACATTAAAATATTAGTCTCATTTTTTTTGTTTAGATAAAAGAAAAAAAAAACTAATTAGTGCTGTAAGTTTAAACAGGAGATTTGACAAGGGGTGCTTCGAAGAGAGTCGATTAGCACTTGGAAACTGTTGATTTATTTGTCTGGGAGCTCTCTCAACGATTCCTGGTCATCTAATCTCAAGTGTAATTTGGAGACCGCCCTGGAAGATCTTTGTTTAATGAAGCAATGACATCTGGGAAGAGGCTGATTAAAAAGCGTTTTTAGTCCATTAGGACTTGAAATTATTATTTGAGTTTCGACGAAAAAAGAGCAATTATCGCCTCCTCATGAAGAAGTGATAACAATGCCTTCCCACCCAAGCTGGGAGTCAGGGTCACTTTACAAAAGGCCCCTCGATCCGCTTATAACTTCACTTTGAAGACTGATTACAGCATAATTAATTTTAGTGGAGATGCTGCTGAGGGTATGAATTTGAAAATGATCTGAAAGCATACTCTCTCCTCCAGTTGGTCCACAGTCACAATTTCATCTTCAATCATTGCCTTCACTGTTTCCCTTTCATCTTAAATTTGCGAAAAGTTATTCAATTGGGTTCAAAAGAACTGCATTCTTGGAAAGTACATCTAAAGTGTTTATTTGTGGCCTATTGCAATTGAAAAACAGCGATTTGCGGTTCTCCAGAAAAAGAAAGTGGAGGAGGCGAAGAGAAAGGCTTTCTGAATTTCTCTGTGAAGGAAGAGAGATTACTTTCCATGAATCAATCAGAAAGGCAGAATGTGACAACAATAAAGAAAGCCAGGCATTTCGTCCCTGCCTTTCCCCATCATTTTCTGTTTGTGTGTGTATTATGCAAAAAACGTACTCAATTTCCGAGCCCATTGTGCCAAAAAAATCTGTGCAGAGACTGGGAGTTGCTGTTAAAACCAATTGAGATTAGGTGCGTTTTTCTATTCTTATTCAGGAGAGGATTCTCGTGAAATCCAATCCAATTTCGGATGCTCACTTTCTCCTCGTTCGGAGAAAGGAGACGCCGGTGGAGGTGCAGTTTTGAAGGAGTTTTTTTTACCAAGCAGGGAAAGTTGTCCTCGACAATGAATCGACGACGACGCTTTCCCTATGCAAAGGACCCAAATATTCTACTGATTTTTCAGATTAGAACGGTTAGGCACAAGCGCTTTTGCTGTGAATGTGTGATCCATTAGGGCTGGAGTTGACAAGACTTTCGTCGTAATTGATGAAAGGGAAGGATAAGGAGGGAGGCTGGAAGTTCCGGAATGAAGCTGGAAATGTGATTTAAAGCCGCCTTGGGTAGCATAGCCCATTTCGCTGAGTGTGAGTGGAGGAGGGAAAGCTGGAATTTATTGGGCTCAACTTCCAGTTTGATTCCAGCGTTCCCTTTCATGAAGATGCATTTCTAATTTAGGTGATTTGTTTTTATTGAGCTGAATTTTGCGATCTGGAGAAATATTTTTTAGCTGCGTAAATTCGTGGGTGAGTTTTGGGTGAAAGTCGAGGGTGAAAGTTAGGAAGGATGGGGATGAAGAGGAGCAAAGTTAGCTGCAGGAAAGGCGATTGGTGCGAAATCTAGGGGCACTCTTCTCACTCTTCTAGTTGCATCTTATCCCAGTCTATTTTCTCCATTTCAACTTAAATGTTGAACAAAGGTTTCAGTTTTCGCTATTTTATAAATTAAATTATTAACTAAAATATGCTAATTAAAATGTGTATTTCCCATTCCCTCAAGTACACATTTAGTGGACTTAAATTATAAAATAATCTTATTCTGACAACATGTGCAAGTTAACTGCCAGTCGAGATCACAGTATTTAATTTTGTCAATTTTTTCACGATTTTTATATTTAGTTTTGCATTAAAAATGAATCATAGGTTAGAAATTAACATTTTGCTCCAGATTTTTAATTAATACTGAATGCGACATGACTGTCAAAATCTTCAGCTATATGACAGTCACTGTCTCCTAAAATTTTGTGTAGTTTCAAAATGAGTGACAAAAGTATCAAAAATGAAGATTGACAACTTCAACTTATTTTCCTGACATGGTTCTAATTAAAATCCTGAGTAAACTCATTTTTGTTATGGTTTTTTAATTTGAATTAAATGAAGTCTTTGATTCCGTAAAGTGATATGCTAATTATATGAGCATACAAAAATGGTGAAACATGTGGCGGACAAGTTCAAAACCTCAAATTAATTGAGGATGACAGCTTGACTTTGATGAGGTTCTCTTTGGGAATAAAGCTCGACTTTGCATTTTAGTCTTATGTTAATTTCCTCTCTGCAGGTTATGACTTTTGACGCTTTACTGTATTATGAACGGAGGGTATTTATATGGAGGTGGTGGGTTTTTTTTTTTTGAATGTTTTGAAGTGGAAGGAGTAGTGATTTTTGTCGTAAAAGGAATTAACCTTGGGAGTTAAGGGAAGGGTGAGTTCTGTTTAATTATTCCAGGTGTTTCCTCATTACCATTTTTATAATCTAGGGAGGAAGAAGGTGAGAATGAAGAAAAGTAGTTAAGGGCTATTGGAGATTCCTCTTCCTCAGGAAATATATTTTTATTCCCAGCATCCCCGCTGTGAAGATCTTTTTTTTTTTTTTTTTTTACAGATTTTAAGACTCTTCCTTTTTTAAATTTTTCAATTACTCCAACATCTTCCCTCTGCGTCTGTTTACCTTCAGTCCAGAATAAGTAAGTACTTTCCAGCGCCGGGTTTTGAGGGGGTGTCCTATGTAAGGGCCTAATGAATGGCATGACAGTTGGGCATGGTAATGAGGTAAGTGTCAGGTGAAGAGAGGGGATGAGAGCCCTTAGAATTCTAATTAGGGAAGAGGCCCTTATTTAAATATGAATCCCGAACGATCCTTGGGTGGTTCTGAATGATAGAAGGAATTTAGGCAGGTGATTAAATCTGGGCTCTTTCCAGCTCGGAAACATGTTCTCGCCGGCTGAAGTGACACTTTGGGATTTAATTCTCTCCAAATGTGGCTCTACTTTGATCTCCTGTAGGCGGATGCATTAGAGTTTCTAATCGTTATCCAACCTACATCCAACCCCAAAATCGATGCATTAGGAATTTGGAATCCAATCCAATCTTCATCCAATCATAATCTTA
>VYYI01000204.1:0-41362 GCA_021029175.1 Bilobella aurantiaca | reverse complement strand
TTTTTTTTTCAATTAATTTCCGTTTCGCTCGTTGGAAACCTATTTAAAAGTAACGCCTGCTACAAGAACGATTAAAAAACAAGTAGCGGTAATTAATGGTTACTAATTAGCTATATTATGCGTGGTATAAATTTATTACGAATTAACCTGACTTTGAAATTAAAATTAATATTTTTGAGAAGTGATTTGTTAATTTAAAAACAAATGACTGGTTATAAGCATTAAAGATTCACATGAGAAATTGTTTTAGAATCGTTTACTTTCGTTTCCATCTCCTAGTTCTGAGCGTGTGTCTGAAAAGAAGCGGATTTAATTATAAAGTTTTTTCCAATTATAATTCTATCAATGAGTTTTCGGTGGTAAAGTGTGATGGGTTTGGTTGATAAATGGTTGAAGATCGCAGCAGGGGAATATGCCTTTGCGTGATCGATGATGGTCGAGGGTAGGGTGAGGAAGATCATTGTCTTGTTGAAACCATTTCTTTATACAAATTTTCAAATAAATAAGTGTTTCAGACCCTACTAAATTTTAAAAAGTTAGAAACATATTACACATTTCCTATAAAATTGATGGTTAAAAGTTATATTTTCGACTTTGTTTTTACACTTAATTTTTTTTTTGAAAGCTTTGGATTCCGCCAAGGCGTTGGGTCATATTGACTCCAGAGGTGGGCTAAGGTGTTATAAATTGTTAGCTCAGGTAGAAAAGAATACGTTATTTTAAGGAGTTTTGCCATTTTTTTTGTTATGGTTGGTTGTTTATAAAGCGCAAAGTTTGAAAAGCCGGATTGAACATACATTCCACGAAAGGCGCACGCATCAACACTGGATTTTGTTTGGTGTGCCGCACGGCTTTTGGTTTGCTGCTCTGAGTAGCAGCACGACTATCTCATTTCTCAGTAAGAATATTGGCGTCGAGCAGAGTGAAAGTGCATCTTGAGGCTCCAAAACTTTCAAACAATAGTCGCTTTGTCCCTTTCCGAACACTTAAAAAGCCAAAAATATATCTTGAAAAAGTTCAATTTAGACCAGTACCCAAATTAAAAGGATCTTTTTCTGGAGCTTTTAAAATACCACACCTGTGAATCTTCCTCTAATGTTATGCTTTTTTTTGTGACCGATCCAATTAAGACCAAATTTCGTCGCCTGTTGAACTGTTTCTTGAAAGCTTACATCCGGGCCGATCGAGTTTTTTCCAGTGCCATAAGAATAGAACCTTAACCATGTAAGTGACATTTATCATTTCTCCAAGAGGCAGAAACATGTTCTGTATCAAAACTTGCATTGCAAACTTGCGTTTGATTTTCGGAAAGCAGTGAAGCTTAAGTGGCTCATTTAAACTGGTTGGGTGGGTCAAGTCTCCTTGAGAATTCTTAATTTATTAAATGTCAGCTGGAAGGGGTTGTAGAATTCTTTCTCATTTTATTGTTCTTGTCATTGGATGAGAGGACGGGGTTGTAAATTTAGTTGCTTCTGTGGGTGAAATGCTGAGATTCGAAGTTGATGAAGTGTGAAGACTTGCTTTGTCTCTGGATGCAGAGAGCGTATTCTCACAAACGCAACTTCTTCAAATACCAACAGTGAAGGAATTCCATTTTCATTCACTTCCTTTTAGCTGGAGGGAGAAAGCGATTATTTGCTGCTTCTTTAAGGCAAAAATGCAAAGTCAATTGGAATTCGAAACTCGATTTCAAGTGGAAAAAGCTTTCTCTCTGGCAGCTTCCTTTCTCCAAAAGGCTAGAATCCTTAGGTTCTCAAGAATTTATAGCTAGAAAAAAAAATGAACAGAGGAAGTAGTTCTTCTGATTTTAAAGTATACAGTAACTCCCAAGTGCCCACTTCACTTTTTCTTGCCTTTCTATTTTCTTTGCTAGCGCTTCAATTTGCTCATTTTTGTTGTATCCAGCATATAATGCTCCAAGTCCGGAAGAGAAATTGAATCTAGGTTCCATTTGAACCGGCTTTTATTGTACAATTAAAGATTTAGCGCCACTATCTCTCGACTGTTATAGTTGCAGGGTGCTGTAAATAAACTCATTTCAAGCTAGGAGATGTTTCAAACATTTTCAATGGGACTGTTGCCGGAGGAAACTAGCTGCCTCAAATCTAAGATACAAGATAACCAAAGTGTGAAAAAGAATACAATTCGAAAAGACTCTTTACAATTTTTATTGTTTCAATCGTGGCAATTACATTGTTGTTTTTTAGAAATCCAATTCCAATTGAAATCAAGTTTGATGTTTATTCAAAATTATGTTTTTAAGTATCAAATTCAACTGTTTCTAAGATTTATATTGAACAATGTATATTAATAATATTTTTATCACTATGCTTAATAAACCCCAACAATAAATTGCAGTCGGCTTTTCAATTCTGGTCCAGAAACGCGATGCCAGTGAATCAGGGACTAAGAGGTAGAATTTTAAGCAGATGTTTAAAGAGCTTCGAGAGAATGACCATTGAAAAGAGTATTAGATGGCGATGAAGCGATTTATATTATATGAGAGGGGCACTTGAAAGGGTCGGATGACACAATGATGACAGGGTTGACTGGAATGGAGACCTCAGATTTTGGGCATCCTCCTAAGGGACACTCTGCCTCCAGAATTCTATGTCTATCTCCTACAATAATCTCTTCCCTTGGATGAGATACAGATTCATTATTTGAACCGTATTTGTGGGCGCTGGAGGGGGTGACACTTGTTCAGGGCCCTGTTCCTCCTGGGTGGCAAGGAAAGAAAGGGTGATAGTTTGATGGGTATTTTTAGTAACGGACGTTAAAGTCATTAGAGTGACGTTAATAGGCAAGGAGCGTCTTTGCAGCGTTTCTTATCTTAACCAAAGAGGAAATTGCCTTCTCACCCTCCTACGATCTAAAATTTTTGCACGCGTTCCGGCAGCATGTTCCATGTTTATGAATTGAGAAGTTATTTGAGAGCTTCAAAACAAGAGAGCAATCGCTTGAAATGCTTGCTGTGAATTTGAGGTATTCTGAATCAGTAGACACGATTCATTGTAATAAGTCAATCAAAGTAGGAGCAAATCCCAAAGTAATATTTAAAAACGTTAATGTATCAAGTACCATAGATGGGTAAATCGTAACGCTTAAACTTCCCGGAGATAAATCGTCTATTAGGCCTAAACCCTGGGATTATTGAAACATCTCCCTTTGGTGAATAAATGACATGTAGGAACTGTTTATGAAAAATTGAATTTTTCTTTAAATGATTGAGACTTCCACCCTTACAGCGAGTCCTGAATGTCCCCACTTACCCTTAGCACAAGTATATTTGGACATGATTTATGTTTATGCGATGGACTCAACAACACAACCGGAGAGATATGACTGAAATATTAAGTCCATTAAGATAAGAAGCGAAGGCATTCAGACATTTAGCTCACACTACATCTCCTGGGTGTCAATTCAAAATAGGGTGGGGTTTGAAGTGATACATATGTCGCCATACGCTTCTGGTTATAAGGCTCTAGACGTAACATTTTTAGTAGCGGTACATTGTAAGCGGCGGCGGTGGCCTTTTATTTGCCCCAACTCAATTGTATGCAACAGTTTAGGCTTCCCTGAATAAAATATTTCCAAGCAGGGTTGCATGCTACTAGCAAAATAAACATTTTCCCAGCTTCTCGCAACCATTAATATATAAACACAACAAGGAATCTCCATTCTTTGATCATTTTTAAAAATAAGTTCTTTTAGCCAATGCAGTTCACCACACGTCATCCCGAATGGCTTCTCACAAGTCTCCCAAAAATCATCTATTGCTGAGAAGGATTAATTAATGAACTCCTAATGTATCTAAAAATTAATTGTATTTGTGTTTTTTTTAACTAGATAGTTGGCATTATAGCAATTTAATTACTACATGACATAACAGTAATTTTATTGTAGTGCTCATATTTCTATTGTTAACTCAGGTTAACATGTTAAAATGTTAAAATTTGAGGCTTGTTGAAGCTGCAAGAGTTTATTGAGATTGATTTTTTGTTAAAGTTTCAGGTTTGTAATCTGTTGATTTTTTGCCTCAGTACCTCAACTCATACAAGAAGATTGTTAGTTTTTCTGTCACAAAAATGTCATTTCGCAAGATTGATTTATGGTTGGCATTTCTGCAAACGGCCCTTGCCACGACGTTATTTATTATATTTTTCAAAAAGGGTGAGTGTCACATCAATTGTATGGCAGAATGGCGGAGTAGGGGAATATGAGGGGTATGACAACATTTTCCAGAAATGATTCATGATTCTTCAATACTCAAAAGATGAAATAGAGGGAGATGTTCGAATGGCTGTTACAACTTTTGCGGTATGTCGCTGAGTCAGCTTTGTTCTTATTGGTAGTTCTCTCAACTTTTCAAAATAAAACTGCTTTTTGTAAATACGCGCTTTATTCTCAGTGCTCATTACACGGCCTAATTTTGAAATTTTGAGGCATTAGGCTTTTTTGAGATTAAAATTCTCAACGCCTATTGATTATCCTCGAAAGCAGTTTTCTTTGTTAATGATGTTTTTAGAGGAAGTGAACATAAAACTTTAGTAGAGACGCATTTTCCGACAAAGGCCGAAGGATGCAGATGCCCATTTAGGTTTGATAGAGATGCTGGAGAAGGAAGAGAATGCGGTAGTGGATAATTGGAATAAATTGGGTGTAAACGCCTTTGATAAATACTTGAGAAGACGTGGGCAGTTTCAAGATAAAATGTGATCTTCCATGGGATCTATAATTATCATAACTTTCAATTCAATGCAACCGATTCAGCAGGATTTTAAAATATTATCCACTTCAAGTTCCATGATGAATTATTATGGAGAAAGGATCTAGGAAATACTGCATTCGGAAAGCTGAATGTATCTAGTCGACTAGCGATTCCGACATCGAAATCCTGTGTCATACTAATCATCAATTAGCATATTATTTCTTAAAATTTTAAACTTGCCGACTCTATCGATTACAAAACTACAGTGAGGATTTTTAACCACCGTAAAAACTTTCTCTTGGGTGAGGAGGAAAAACTCAAATCCCGTTCACTTTGCACAGCAATGCATTTTCCCGCCAAATTTACGGTCAATTCTTCTACGGAGGGTAAAAATTCTCACTGTATTAAATTATATAAAAATCAGCTTCAGGAACATCACATGCTCTTTTTTTTGATGATCGTTTCATATTAAACACTATCAATTAGAATTAGTGTATTATTTGAACAGTTCTTGCTCTGATCCATGGCTGAGGAGTAACCTTTATTAATAAACCGAAATGACTAAAAGTCTTTCTTTAATGGCTTGACCAGAGGTGACCGTCTGCCCGGAAGAGCACTTTCAAACCTAACATTTGGATTTATCTGAATATGTTGTAAAAGTTAATAGTTTTTATTAGAATGATTGTGCAATACTAGCACTTCCATTCATTGCTTATATAGTAAATTTCGAAAAATTCTATTCTATTCAAATTTTTTTTCCAAGGGGGTCAGCGGCAATAAAATATGTCAATAAAGTTTGTTTCAAGCAACCATTATTAAAATCCAAATGCAAACAGGCAGCGTTCTTTGTTCTCTTCAAAGTAACCGCTCCGTAAATTGTCAGTTGATTTTTCAAAAGCCGAGCTTGCCTTAGTTATATATCAGTGAACTAAAGAAGCCTAAAACCTTTTCGTCGTTTTCGGATGTTGATATTATTGTCATTAGAGCGTTTGTTTGATCTGTCTGTGTTCTTATCAGAGAGCAAAGAGTGGGGTCTGCAGGCGAGAGGAGTTTAAAACTAAACTTTTCGTCTTCATTTGATCTCTCGTCATCTTTTGTCATCGAGGCGCATTCCAGTGCGCTTGGAAATGACGACAGCCATATTCCAAAGTGCGGAAGAGTCTCTCCTTTGTTTACTTAATATCTTTGGGTACTTTCTTATTAGGAGTCAACATTAGGATTTCCTGTTCATCTCCCAGTGGTTTTGTCCACAAGTTCAAAATAATCCAAACCCCAAATTACATTCTACCGCTTTAAATCATATATTTATTTCTAGTGAATAACATAAAAACGCAAAATTTTAACGGACTTTGACATACTCTTTCTCAAGCATCACTTGCTCGACTACGGCTAAAATCACTTCTCATAAGAGATCCATCATCTTCAGCCAGAAAAGATTATAAATAATCTTTAGGTAAATGTACATGATAAAAATTTGTGTGACAGAAGCAAAGGGAAGCTCATCTTCTAGCTCATAATGTCAAATAACGGAAGATGGAGTAGAGCGGATGTATCAGCACATTTCAAAGCCAACTTGTCCTCCTTTCTGCTAGGAATCCGCCGTTTTTGTTCCAATTTAAATATTTCCGTACAGTTTTTAAGCACTCAAAGAAGCTGTCCGAAAGCTTCATAAAATTATTTCAATTATTTTTTCCCTTTTAAGCTACACAAATATGAGTGTTAGGAGGTTAATCATTTTATTATTATTTAATTATTCAAAACAGTTATATTTTGCTGCATTTACTTATTTTTATATTGCAGTCTAGTTGTGTTGAAAAATCAATGGAGGTAAAAGTAAAAGTAAATTATTATTATTAAATCTTGGGATTTAATCAATTTTGTTAAGCTGGATGTATGTGACCATCAATTCTCACTTGAGTGGTAGAGGTTTGATGGGTCAGTAACGCACTTTTTTATAAAAGTTATACGCATTAGATATCACCTTCCAAGAACTCTGGCGAGGTGCCTAATGCTGGACCATTAGGCACGCAACTAATGACGATATGTCATTCATCTTTTGCTATTTCATTTTCCTTGATAAAAAAAAAACAAAGATCTCCTTAAAAAATTGAACAAATTTTAAATTTTACTAATATTAAAATTACAAACTCCTTCTGGCATTCTAAGAATTATAAATAGCGTTCCCTCTAAACAATATGTTGTTCTTCTCACTTTGGTTTAGGAAATGCCTCTGGCCCAAAAATACGCGTGACTTTATTTTTAGAATTGGAGTAGCTTGCAGTGATTGATGAGTGGTTGTTATGTACTTTTCAACATTGTGAAATTAGTCCTTAGCACGCTGTAAGGAAGATCAACACTTAGACACTAGCAATTTTTTAGTTGAAATTTCCTGCCTTTTCTTTGAAAGCTGATGCTACCACTTCCGGGCGCTGCTCATTGCAAACTGTCTATGTGCGTATTCTTTTTTATACGCTACGCTCTGTGTAGCCATACTAAAGTCAATAGCCTTTCCAGCTTTAGTTTTTGCTTTAGAAAGTAGAATTTTGGGCATTTATATGATAGTAGGCATAGGCATTCAGTCATAATGCCATCTGTCAATATTAGGGCGGGTAATCATTATTTAGCACCACTGTTGCTAAGGGTCTCATCAAGATGCTCTCTGCGTCTCGAGGCGGATGTGGTTCTTAGAGGTAAATAATTTCTGGAATCTGTCTCTAGCCTGTCATTCACTGACTAATGAGCCCGTGTTCTTGGTGGCGGAAGGTACTTCCAAGCACTTCTACGAAGTCCCAGAAGCGGCTTCATTGATACCATCGACTTTATCAGACGAAAAGTGAAGCTATTTGTAGATTTTGGGTTTGTTGCACATGTGAAGAATCCAGTTTTTTATCTGTGTAGACGCTTATTCAAAACTGCGCGGGCCTGTTCAAGCTGGCGGCAAACATGACAAGGAGTACATTTTCTGTCATAGTTTAACAGACTCCATAGTAAACTTTGTTCATAAAAACAAACAAATGTAATTAGGTTAGGTTTAGGTTTTAATTAAGATTCAAATAATGGACTCTTTTTTAAATCAATTTTTGAAACGGTCTAACATTTGTAAGTGATTTAATAAAATTTTCAAATAAAAATAATCTACCTGATAATGAATTAAAATTTAAATTACGTAGTTTACGTTTAGACTATAGTTAAATATTGAAACATATTATTATCAATGAAAGTGGTCATACAAAGCAAATGATGCCGTTTATTAATGGTATACTTACAACTCCTCGCTCAGTATAAGATTATGATATAAATATTTATACAGAGAGTAAAACATGACTGTTTTGAAAGGAAGTTCTAATTCACTCAACTTTACAGATGACGCGGAAATTGTGTGTCTTTTTTACCACGTCTGGGTCTCGTTTTCAGTCCATAATTTATTCAGAACATTACTTACCTTTTTAACGGATAGAGATCGTATAGACTTTAGAATTTAAAATCTGAGAAACTTCCAAATCATACTTCCGATTTCTTGTGTACACCTCTGATTCCTCTACAAAGTTCACTAAAACGCGGAAAGAAGATTTGAAAGACTTATTCCATCCCGTTTTCCCATCAATCATCTTCTGAAATTGAATAATACCGCTATTTATATTTCTTCTCCCTCGATTTTTAAGCGAAAAAAGAGAATACAGCTTTAGATTACTGTCACTTGATGTTATGCAAGGCTGAAGGCTTAATATAGCACGGATTACATTTTATTTGCCTGAACAAAAATGTTTTGGTAGAGCTATGTATTGGGTTTTCTCCTGAAAATAGAATTGTAAACTTTTCAGAATTCTATTTTCCTTTGAAGGAAAGTAAAAAGTTTGTTCTTAAATTCTTCCTTTGACAACTTTTGAGTAATTTTGGTGCAACTGCGTATAGCACTCAGAGCTAAGATATTCACAATGAACTAAGCGTAAAAGGGAGCTATTGACCATGATGAAAGTTTGGTGAAGCGGCAAGCACAAAAATGGAGATTTCTTTTTTAAGTTTTGTTTTCTAAAATGCAATAACTACAAAGATTTTGATAAATTCAAGTTTATTCAATATATAAGATGAGTGATTCTAGTTGTTGTTCCATATCAGGTCCCTGGGTCAATTTTGTTTATTTGATCCGGTATCCATTATTGTGTAAATTTTTGCCGGACGAAGATGAAATTCGGAATTCATGTTCACAACGGACCAACCAAGTCTAGCTATCCCTTTTGAATAATTCTGGCTTATGCGAACTGCAGATAATACGAAGCAAGTGCGGTGTTCGCCTCAGGAGTGTATTTAACCTGTTGTACTTCCGCGCACATTTACTTGTCATTCCGGCTACCAAGTCATTGGGGATAAGAAAGAAACAAAAAGTTAGTACAACGCTTTTGGTACCCTTTTTCTCAAAGCAAGCAGTAGATTCTGATGTTCTTGATGCTTTTACGAGTGAAGGTAGATAATGTATCCATTAGAAGGTTTCTAGCACTGTTTTAGGCCCAAATATTTGTTTCTAGAGCTCTCTTTTTCAACTCCCAATCTCCCTTAAGAACAAATCTTTTTCTTGAGCGTGAAAGATAAATGGAGGCTGTTGCAGTGTTTCCAAGGTGCTTTTTAGAAAGGGAGCGCTCCATTCTTTTTTTTTTAAACTTTATTGTACTCTCTTGAATTTTTGAAAACTTTAATAAATTTTACATTTATTCTTTGTCGGATTTACATTTTGTTTGATTAACTATTTTTTTTAGAATCAAACTTACACAGTTCCGGAACAAACGCCAGAAAAAGTTTTTGTATAAAATATGATATTTCTACTGCCTGAGATTTCCCTGAAGTAGAGTAAGTGGAAAAGGAAGATAGCAAAAGTTCATTGGGGAGCTAATAAATTTGATCCCATTAGTCCTAATCAACCCACCCTCTTCTAACTACGTGCACTAAAATCTTTTTTCATGCGGATTTAGTCCCTAGGTTTATTAATTTAAAACTTAAAAAGACCGAGACCACTTTCTAGAGACATCTGATTTCAAATTTTGAACAAAGAAACAAATAAAATCACCCTCCGACTTAAACTTGAAAGAATTAGCCCAAACGATTCCAAGATTTGCTTAAGTTCAAATTTAACAAGTCTTCAATTAAAGTACACCTCGGAAAAGGGGCATACGAATTCGGTGTGAGTACCGAAATTAATTAACTAACTGACCTTTGCTTTCTCTGGCAGTAAATATTACATCATAAGAAGAGCAAAAATTATAAGTTAAAATTGAACCGTATAAAATACTGCAGTTATAAATGAAAAAGTTTAACTCTTACGCCTCTACAGACGAACAAATTTGAAATTTTGTAATTTTTGCAATTTTTTTCTTGAAAATAAGGAAAACAAGTGTAATATCAAGTTTAAATTTTTTTCGTTTTCCAAAAGCAATTTTAATCCATTCTCCTTCAAATATTTTACTTTTATGTTCTCTTTAGCTATGAAAAATCCTTATTTTTCTCCTTTATTATATTATCGAATTAAAATACCTTTGAGGAAATTCTAGATATGGGTTACTTATGTCTAGTTCCGTAGAATATGAAATCTATGGAAAGGATTACGTTTAGAAGTTAAGCAGAATTTACGACAGGATTCGAACACTGGAAAGGAAACTGGAAGGTAGGAACTAAGGTGTGCTGAATAAAAGGAAATTAAATATCCGTTTAATTTCCTAGCCTTCTTCCTCCCTTTCTTTGCGTTTATTCTCAGATTTTTGAAATGTGTTCAAACGTAAGTTTTCCTGCTCGTTTCCTTGTACATGGGAAACTAGCATATGGTAAGGTTTTGTTGGTTAGGTGCACTTACAAAACCCTACCCCTCCTGCTGCGAGTCTAAATCTGCTTTTATACCTATTACACCTCAAAACTTAAATGAAAAGGGAGACAGAGAGCTTTTCGAGACGTAATTCTAATGGGCCCTTAAGTTTGTGCTTAATGGAAGAATGGAAACGTGGAAAGTGATAAAGTAAGGAACCCATTACCTTAACGCCAACGAAAATTGAAACAATAATCAATTTACGTTTTTAAAAATAAAAATAATATCAATATAAATTTAATTGACCTACTCTATCACAAATTTTTTTTCTGAATTTTTCCGTTATAGAAAATTTTTTTTCTCGCTTTCAATTACGTTTATATGTAATATTGGGCCAAACCACATGTGTCCACCAGTTCTGACAAGGGAAACTACCATACTGTCGGTCGACCATGAGTATGTGATGCATTCCAAACCTTAGTTTAGACACTTTTTGCTTTATTTTGATAATAATTTGTCTGCATGACTCATAAACAAACTTGGCGGCAAAGTTTGAAATTTTGAAAATTCACTTATTTTCAACGGGGGGACTATTGGAATCCTGCAATTCTCTATGTAAATTCCCATAAGAATTTTTTTTTTGACACACATTGTTCTACACCAAGAGGTTTTGCGCATGTTAAGATTAGAGCTTCAGAACGTTTTCCTTTAAATCTAGTTGATATAGGTTATTGTAACCAGGAATACAGTCACAAAACGATTACGCTGAGCGTATGCATATATTTATTTACCTAAGTCGTTAAATGTAAGTAAAGTGTGGTTATTATTGGAGTTACAAAAAAAAAGTCAACTGTGTTCAAAATGCCCAAATTCCTGCAGCTGTACAATTAAATTCAGGCATCAAGCCGTCAAATGGAACTGTTTGCCAAAATAAAAGTCCTTATGAGAATTTTCAAGGAGAATTTAAAGTTTTCAATAGTCCCTTCTTTGAAAGATTTGAAATTTCAAAATTTCAAAGTATTGCGCCAAATAAGTTTATGAGTCTTGCAGACAAATTATTGTCAAAATTGGGTCAAAATGGTTCAAAATAAGGGTCGGGATGCATCACGTACCAAGGGTCGACCGACCGTATGGTAGTCTCCCTTCGATTTTAATTTCACATTTTTGTTTGATAAACAAGATGTACAAGCTTTCAATAGGGAGCATTCAGCAAAGAATTGTTTTGTGTATTTCTAAAACCTAGTTGCTTTCTTCGCAACTTTACCGCAATCCAAACTTCACCTTTAATGGCCATCTTTACCTTCTCTAAGGGCTGTGTTATGACCTTATTTAAAAACTAGCGATTACCCTAAAACTGAGAAATCTGGTTCCCTTGACGACATTTTCTTAAGCCCATATTTTTGAAGATATAAAACACATTCAGGTAAGGGAGACAGAAAGTCATGCATCTCTGGTGAGAAGAAATAAGATCCACCGCCGCAGTATTATTACTAAAACTAAATATGGCCGCACCGCGGTTTTTTCTTATCTTTACAATGTTTTCGCAAGCTTTTGAGGCTCATTTTGTTGTTTACTACACTTTCTAATTTGCTCAATTGTGTTTTCTATAATTCCGCCGCAAGCCTGAAATTCCAAATGGTGACAATTTCAGTGTCCCCAAAATTTGGCTTTTTTCTGACTTTGCTAGTGTTGCAGGAATGTATTTTGCTATCAGTACAATACGCTACATAAGTTACGTGAGTTTGCAACTGTTTATTTAAATCTAACATTGCATCTTCTGCAAGGTCAATTTCGAAAATTGCAGTATTTAATTTGAATATAGTGCTTAGTCCAAAATTAATTATTTTATTTTATTTAATAAGCGAAATATAGTAAGACACCCTGTTCGTAAGCATACTCGTGAATTAGTACATGCTTCAGCCAGTACTCATCATGACATGTTTGATCGGTTCAATCAACTTACTCAAGTATTGCTTATTAGTCGCTCAGTTTGTCGTCAGTTAAACAATTCATTGTCTTTCCGTTGAGGCATCTCTAAAAAAATGAGACAAAGACTAATTTGCAAAAAATGATCACAAAATTTGTTTAGTATTTTTCACTTTTTGACACGGGCTTCCAGCTCGACAAGAAACAGGAATCAATGGCCAAAACTTATTCAGCAAAACCCATAAACTTGAAACGATATAAGACCTTAGAATTTCCTGCCTTCCTTTGATTTGTTATTTCACTTTCCTCTTTAATTCAAATGCAATTTAAGCAAATACCGTCTAACTCTAAGCCATAAATTTAGCAGATTTGGGAACCGGATTTGATCCATTACTGATTTAGTTTTTTTTAAATTCTCTCTCCGCCACAAGATATCAGGTCGTTCACATTCCTTTACCGGATTGCGCATTATAGAGTGAAGCGGAAAGGAATTTGAATTGAAGCGGAAAGTAATGTCATGAGCCCATTTCTATTTCGAAATCTCCGCCATCACACATGACTTTATAATTCATTGCTGCCAAACATTGGCATGCACTTATACATCTCAGTTTAATAATTGCACGCCGTGGTTGGATATTGAAATAAGAAATGTAATTCAACTTGTAAGCCAAAGACTTGCTATCTTTACGAACATCAAAAGTAATGGAATAAATTGAATCCTATTTGATACATGATAGGATGAGGACAGCTAATTCTTGCCGTTACGTTCTACAGCATCGATTCAGCTTGGTAAAGGGCCTAGTATGTCACGTATTGCGTCCCTAGAAACGAGACTGCTAGACAGGTGCACCAAAGAATTGTGGAAGGTAGGCTATAGGCCTCCATGTGAAAGGATTACGCACATTGCAGTGCGTTGTGGAAACTTTTTGAATTCTTTCAACTTCGACTTATTGTATTTTCAGTGTGTTTCTCAACAAAAAGATTTATGATTTCTCTCGGATTCCAAGTCATCCCATCTGAAACAGTTATGTATACATCGAAGATTCATTACCATTCGCATCTAGGCGCAGACAACAGTTCCACATCATAGTAAATGTTTACTTTTCACTTCAGTTCACCACATTTAGAACTATAGCAAATAAACATCCTCACATGATGAGCTGGGAAGCAATTCCAGACGTGCAAGGTCATATTTTTCTAGACTGGTTGCCCTGAGTTCGAATGATGCCCTTTTATAGGCAAATTTGTGTAAGTGGCTTGTTTTCTTTGGAAGAGCTAAGCTATTTTTCAATTTATTTTGGTTTTATTATGTTTAGTAGTTATTCTAAAGTTTAAATATTCGAACTTTACGAAACAATTTGAAACAATATATTTAGATTTTTTAGAAGTTTGTTTACTTTAATCATTAATTCAATTAGCAGCATTTAATTTTTATATATATTTTTTGAAGGATAAATTATTTAGGAAGTTCCACGCGATTTGTATCTATTAATACATATAAAACGCCATTTGGTGAGTGAGCCGTGGTCACAGCGCCTGCGCGAGAACAGAGGCGAGTGCATGCTGGAGGAGTTGGAGGTAATCGTCTCATTTCCCTACTCCCGCTCTCCATTCCCTTCAACTTAATTGGATAAATAAAGAGTTAAAGAAAAAATTCAATTAAGTTTCATTTCTAGATATGCTGAAGCCTTGACATTTAAATAGCCCAAAAACGATTCTTAATTAGTTAATTGTAATTAGCAATTAGTGAAAACGAATTGTTGGAAATAGAGTTTTGCATAGAATCGGGGGCTTTACTGTAAGCTAAACCTAACTATGACTATTTAAAATACTCAAAAACGGTTCCTCAATTACAATTATCAATTAGCAATTAATAAAACTGAACGGTTGGAAATTGAGGCTTACGTGGAATACGGAATTTTCTTGTACACTAAGCCTAACTGTGAAATTTATAGCACACAAAAACGGTTCCCCGATTAGTTAATTGCAATTAACTATTTCAGTATAGTGGAAGTGCTCAGAATTTAATGAAACTTTTTTCTACACTAATTGAAGTAATCCGAACACGAATATGAAAAACAAAAAAGTTATAAATTTTTGAAAATTTTGAAATATGAGCAGATATCGGCATAAATTGCTTCCATTAAAATCCAAATCCAACATTTCTTCATCATCACTGTCCCAGCGGAGGACATTTGTCGACCCAAAGGTGACAAAGGTGGAAGAAGGTAACATCCATAATAATTATGGATGTTTATTGTTTTTCATTTCCGGAAAAATATTCTTTCACATTCGTGTTCAGAATGCTTCAATTAGTGTAGAAAAAAGTTTGGTGACAATCTGAGCACTTCCACTATACCGAAATTATACCACTATTAGTAAGATTTAACTGTTGGAAATTGAGTTTTACATTGAATTTGGAATTCTTATGTGGCTAACGCTAAAAATGTTATTTAAAATGCTCAAGAATTTCTTTAACATATTTGTTCATTTTAATCAACAATTAGTCGAATTTCGATGAGAGAATGCTTGTATTTATTCTATTGAAAGAGCATTAGAAATCGGGATAAAAATCTTCGTTTTGTGCCATGAAAACATTAACAGAGTAGCGATAAGTGTACCAGTATCGTAACTTTTCGAATAAATAGCCCTAATCGTTTCAACTGTTCAGCAGTTGGCAATAGGAAACCTAGAAAAGATAAGCTTTTGCCTTGGAACTGAAAAGTGTGCTTTTACAGTAAACCGCGCTCCACGTGTCTTCATTCTAGGGGTGCAAGATATCTATTATCATTAGAATAAAAAGTGCGTGGCGATGACATTAGGAGTAAGCTCAACACAATTTATTGGCCTCGTTTGTTTACTTGTCTTTTTGAAAAATGAGCACTTCAAATCTTCGAATTAAAATAAAAACTGGAAATAGGCAGGCAACGATTTTTATAAATCATTATGAGGAATAACATGATTCGAGAAATTTTTCAACGTTATTTGCAATTAAAGTTCAGTTTCCTACTAATTGGCTTCTATTTAAAAAGTTGTAAGGACGCTTAATGATTATAATATCGTCGCTTTTGGCTCTTGTGTCGTACTAGTTGGGGATTTTAGACATTTTAGAGGATTTTATTATAAACCAAATCTTTTAAACCCTTTCAAGGTTTTGGCTCAAAATCAAATGGTGTAATCAAAGTTTATTTTGAACATAGGTCTGGGTAGCTTTGTATTCAGGATTAATTTTTTAATAAAACTTTGGAAATTTATTCAAAAATTGCATTGTAATTTTCTGGAAGGCTTTTTAGAAGAAATCCTACCAATAAGGTCAGGGCTTCGGATAGGAATAATTTAACGTTCCCCATTTAAAATACCTACGAAAAAATCAGTGAGTTTAAGTTGAATTTATGTCTGATCAGAATATGGAGAAAGTGGAAGAGAGATAGCAACGCCTTTCTTTCCTTCTTTTCTGACGAAAAAGTGATAGAGAAATTATGTTATTTTTCGAAACAAAAGAAAGTAAGGTTTCAGTACTTTCACTATTTTCTACTGAAAAACCCTTCTTCCCTGTGGTTATCATTAGGGAATATTGAGGGTTTAATGCATTATGCATGCCAGGGAACCAGATTCCTTCTGTTTCTGTCATCTTAAATTTGGGAGAAAGTGGGGGAAAGCAGAATTCCATCATTTTCTACTCCTCTCAATTTCATGTAATTGATTCTCCGGGTTCTAAGAATAAGATCTTTCTGGAGGCGTCGGGAGGCAATAACGCTAAACCTCAAGTAACAAAGGTGCGGAATAATTATCTTGCTACTAATTTCCCAGATGTTTACTTTTTCATTCATTTGAGAAATACTAATAATTTTTTGTTCGGACTCAGGAATTAAATTCCTGCTTCAATTAAACCAATTTAAATGTTAACGAGCATTTGTAAATTGCAAATTTTGTAAAATCTATTTGTAAACGAAAGCTAAAATTTCAGGCATCTTAAAACATTGGAGCATTGCAAACGTTTAATCGTTTGTCTTTCCATTTTTTCTAATGACGGCAGACAGAAATTAAACTTTTGATTGATTTCAACATGCCTTAGCCAACATCCCGCCCCAAAATGATCACATAGCATTCTAATCATTTACGGTACCTGAAAATATTTACGCTGGAAAAAAAATTGAAAATACACTAGCAATATTTGCCTCAAGTTTGAGCCGGTTGTTACCGTCACACCGCCGCACTTTTACTTTTTCTTCGCGAAATTTTTTTAAGTGAAATTGTTAATTTGTATTAAAGTTCTACAGTTTATGCGTCCGTGACAGGTGAGATACTTTTAAAGTTGTATTGATTTGGTGTTTGTAAGTACACAGTTGCAGTAGCTCAAGCGTAAAAGCGTGCTTATAACAACTCGAACGTTCCAGGTTCGAATCGTAACGCCTTTGATTTGTTTACAGTTT
Organism: Bilobella aurantiaca; assembly: GCA_021029175.1. Lineage (NCBI taxonomy): Eukaryota > Metazoa > Arthropoda > Collembola > Poduromorpha > Neanuridae > Bilobella > Bilobella aurantiaca. Next base: position 24,504 of record VYYI01000204.1, on the reverse strand, counting down.
GCCATCTGTATTTGAAATGTAGGCATATATCAACAAACTATGGTAGATCTACGCTTAAGAGTCGAGTTTCATTTTATTATACTTTAATATTCTATTATTCTGTTGAAATTTTTGAATATTCTTCTAACTTTTTTCAACATAAAAACGATAAAAGTTGAAAATATAGGATTGAAAACTGGAAGGAATCTTAAGGGTACCCAGTAATTGTACGATTTTTTTGGCTAGTATGTAAATAATTTCAACAATAATTAATAAACCGCGGTAAAACGGTACAATCAAGTAGTGTCAATCGGAGTGGTAGAAGAATCATAATCAATATTAGAATAATTCAATAAATTTATTTAGTTATTTTTTCGAAATTCTCTAATGTGGTCATTTTGAAGTCAAGGATTCATTTCCGGGTCAAGAAAAGTTCGCAGTCAGTAAAACCATCATAACTTTTCGTTTCACGCAAAACTAGAATTTGACCTTGAAAGGTTATTTTGAGGTTAAGGGGTCATTTCCGAGTGATGTGGGACTCTACGATTATCGGGACCATCATCGCTTTTTGTTTCATGCAAAACTAGAGCTTGACCTTGAAGGGTCATTTTGAGGTCAAGGGGTCATTTTGGGGGTCATTGGGGGGTCACAAAGAAAATTCTTTCATACAATTGTCGATTCTCATTATAAGGGGAACAACTTTTGTAAGGGCCATTTGTTATGTTGTCATAGAATGATATCCCTTGACTTTTGTCCCCCTAGGGGTCACTTCCGGTGAAACAAAAACAAACTTCAACCGGGCCGGAACTCAAGGAACTTATACACAAAAACAAATTCGAGATATGTTGAGTAGTACCTGAGATTCACGGGGATACTCGGACAGACGGACGGACAGACAGAACGAAAACATAAAGAAGTTGACACTACATAATAAGTATCTTTTTCTTAGGTCTTATTTGAAATGTTTAAGGGTTAATAACAATCACGTTGCTAACTAAAGAATTAATTTACAAATTGGACAATTATGTGCGGTATTTCTAATTTTATCCAGATATAATCCCTAAAATCCAACAAACAGATGTTTCAAAATGTGATGTACTTTCGATCTTTTTTGAGTTTAACGCTTTAGTTTTGGGTTGTAGCGGTAAGTGTGTGGCTGTAATGGTGGGCTCAAACAATGATATAGTACAAAATTTTACCAAAAGTGCTTAAAACTGTCCAACTCGTTGAGATGTGGCCTTACTTTAATGCGGCGATAAGAGCGCAACGGTAGTGGCGATAAATGCGCTGCGATGTGGGGGTAAATGCGCTTTAGTGATTCGGTATTCACCGCCTCACTCCCGGATATGGGAAATTTTATAAATAGACCAAATGCTGATAGCCAAGCACTCGTTACAAATCAAAAGAAAACGATAAAACTAAATTTTCTTTTTTTTCCAACATAACCATCCAAAAGTCTTTAAGGAAAACTAGAGAAGACTTTATTTGTGATTCCCTCTGTAATTTTTTTGTGCAATGTTTCAGCAACTTTGTTGATGACTTTATCCCAAATCCCACTCAATCACTTTTTCTGTTCGCTTCAAAGGTTCCTCCCGCCAATCTTCTACCACTTCGATCACGATCACAAAGTTGACATGAAGCAGACGGCCGGGTGAATTATTGAATCAACGAAATTGAGACAAGGGATCAGTTTTTACACGCCATGGTCAGTTCTAGCATAACTTCAGCAACTGATAAAGAATCTTTATAAATTTTTTGTTAACTCCTTAAACATAGGTAGCGGCATCAGCCATTTGGTCTTCTATCATTCATAACCTACGAGAAGTTTTGTAGCTGTAGAATCTAGGCCCGCCCTATCAGGTACAAAATGACAATTCTGAGCAAGTTTAGCCAAGTAGTGAATAACAAAGCCATTTCGTAAAATAGACTTCAAATGATAATATCAGATAATCATTTTGAGCAGAATTGTTGAAATTTTTTTGTTTTTGAATAAGCTTGACTATAAAAAAGAAGGGAATAGGAATTTATTTATTTAACATGCATGATTTAGTGAAAGGCGGTTTATTTCGGTTTAAATAGGTAGCATACGTTTTACTGAAATCTAATTTTGTGCAGAACATAGTAAACTGAAAGTGAGAGGTAGAGAAGGGGAAAAAGTAGAATCGATTTCCCCGATTTCCTTTTCTGTTTTTTTTCTTTTAGTGCTTATTACGGTGAACCTCGGTTAAGGACTCAGCTCCGCTAACACAAACGAATTAGACAGATCCCAGCCGGGCTTATGGGAGTTTTAATGTAATTAATCCGGATAAGGTAAACTCGGTTACCAAAAAACCTCGGCTAACGTAAACAAATTATCGGCCAAAATTGAAAAATTCTACTCGGATAAGATAAAAATTGAGACCTGAAAGGTTCAATATCCGGCAGCTGATGGCATTTTTAAAAGCTTTGTTTTCCGCTCTAACTGTAATTTTGAAGTCATGTTCTAACTCGCTGCCATATCCAAGTAATGTTCTTGTGTCTGACGTAAAATTGTAATGGTAAAATGTAGTTGGAGTTGAAAGAGAGAAAGTAAATCATTTCTTGATCAATTCAAAAGGCAGTGAAGCCACAACGCGAGAGAATGTAGGGGAGGCCAAGGAATTCCAGAAATTATAAAAACTCACCAAAGAAAAAGTTGTGTGTCAACAAGTTAAATTGCATCGATTACCACTAATAGACTCCTCGGATTGAAAAGTAAAAAAGACGAAACATCAGAGCGATTGGATTTTTCAGCTTTTTCTACTTCTTACAAAAAAAAAGCTTGGTGGAAAGTAATCTGCTTAGAATTTTCAGCCCATTTGAAAGGAAGAGGTCCCAATACGGTTCAAAGGTAGAACACAAAGAGCATGTCAGCCCTCTACGAATCAAGGTTAGGGGGCTGTATGGAGAAACTCGAGGTTTTACTTCCGCTTCAATTCAATGCTTAATGTGTTTAATGTTTTCACTGCCACTAAATTTTAATCATTAAATACCAAGATTTTTCGCCTTTGCCACGAAAGCGTTTGAGTAAATGCTCATCACCGTCCCTGCTGAGGTGTCACTACTAGGTATTAAACGTCCAGACCCGACATTGACGACCAATACTTCAAAGCTCCTTAAGTCGTCATCATACCCTCGGTTGATGGCAATGGGTATTGTCTTAGGATGGACACGAAAATTGATGATATTGTTAAAGGTGTAACTAACTATGACTCTCTAGGGGTTTTTTTACGTGTATTTGATTTGTAAAGATGGACAGAAGGAATAAGTTTCTTTAATATACAATTTTTGGTAAAGTTTGTGGTTTAGCCGTTTCGGTTGGAAAGACAAGAAGCATTTCTCGCTTTCATGTTATGCTCCCTAGCAAGCTTCTAGAATTGGATCGTTAGTTATGGGCCACTCGAGAATTCCCGAGTTTGAATTGAGACGCCAAGCCTGGCTGCATTTTCCCATTTCACTCGGAGTGAAAGTAGAAAGGGAAAGCAGTAACAGAATGCATCCCCTGCCATTAAGGATTATTAGGGCTCGACTGTCCAGGAACACGAGGCCTCATGGGATTAAGTCTGCCATCGCGTGGGTCCTTGGTGGCCGTAACGTCGTGAACCGCCAGTTTGAATTTATGGTCAAAGCTACAACCTTTTCCCTTCCAATATCTTACCATTAGTCTATCACACACCTGAGGACTCTTCTTTTTCCTAAAACTTTACTGCGTTTCCCAAAATTCCCGGGAATGCTCAAATCCATTCCGGTTTTTTATTTTTGTCTACTCCGCTCTGACACACCTAAATTGTTCTCAGCCAAACATAAGATTACAATAACGATAAGAACACATAAGAATCTCTAAACAACGGGAGGCCCTTGTAATCCTCAAAGTGTTACTTACAACTCGTTTCTCTTCTACAGAAAAACTTTGCAAAAAGTTGATCTGGAGAGGATTAGAACTCTTTGAATTTGGCTGTCATCTTAGACAAGAGCAGCTGCCTACGCTCGCTTAAGGTTAACAAGGCCCTTGACAGATGTTGCAAATAGAGCAGAAACGTTTCATTAAGAATCCGCAAAACGAAACTACTCGTGGTTTATTGCAGGCCAGACAAGAAGCAATTCTGTCGTTTCTAAATTTCGACGCTTGTTAAAATATTTTTCCTCTTCTCAAAATTTCCCGGAATTTAAAACCCCGAAAGAAACAGATTCAGCAAAGTTTTCTAAACTCCCGAGAGACAGATGACAGACGAAAGTTTCAAAAGTTAAACTTTTTCACTTCCTGAGAGCTGGTAAATTTTACACAAAAAAAAGATACACAGGAAACTAGGACTGTTTCTTACGCATCTCTATCCTAGTTACAGGTTTTGTGCCCTAGAATCCTAAATTAAAGTTAAATAAGAAATGATCTTGAGTCTTTGAGATTGTAAATTCAAAATCTGGAGAATTTCCAATCATTAATCACCTGCGGAAAGTTGAAGGATGATGGGAAGTTAGGGTAAGAAAATTACCTTTTTGGGTACTTAACGGAATTCCGCCATTTCCTAGTTCGCTGGAAGTGAAAGTAGACTTTCACCTCTGTAAAATTGGAAAAACAAAAGAGGGGTTGCTATAAATCATAAATGAAAAGAGAAAGGCTAATGAAAACATGGAATTTCAAAATTGAGTTTTGGCGGTTGATGCTTTTAATGGAATTTGCTTGTTAGATGGTTTTTCTTCTCTCTGCCAAAGCAATAACTTTCGTTCAACTTTAATAACTGATATAGTTTAATAAGTTCCTAAATTATGTCTGATCTTTGTTTTTCAGGAAACTGAAACATTCTCGGAAGTCTTTCAAACCATTGTTGGGAATCTGAACGTGGTGGAATGTTGAGTGACCAAAGTCATTACGGAAGTGAGCTCATTTGAAGGGGAAAAATGGGGTATGCGGCGGGAGGTTTAAGATTTGTAACGAAGGCTAGCAAGAGAAGTGTGACCAGAAGCGGAAATTTCGCCGCTCTATGTCCTTCTGTTTTGGCTGCAATTGTATTTCTCTTTTTTCAAACAACTGCTTTTGGATTTTATACATGTAAGCTCCTATTTAAAATTTGGAAGGCCTGCGCTAGATAGATAAGTTCCTCTGGGCCTTTACTTAACTTTCGACCCTTCTGTAATATTTAACAGAAATTCCAGGACGCCAGTCAAAATTTGAAACAAAACTCTTCTTAAAGTGTCTCGTTATTTTAAAACACATTTGTGTTTGGCTTTGCCTCATGTTTGTTCTGTTTTATTCACAGTGGAGTGCTCGGCTCCCTTGGGTTTGGAATCACGAGCAATCGGGGACGGTGACTTAAGGGCCTCAAGTTCTTTTGACGCGGGGAATGTTGGACCACAAAATGCCAGGTAACAAACCACCGCATTTTACTATATGCTTGACTCCGTTGCAAATGAAGATTTTCTTACAACCATTCAAGTGGAACTAATCTTTAAACTACATTTACATCACTTCACGTGCTTAGTTTATTTTCGGTCAATATTTCCAAAACAAATATTGTAAAAATTTAGCAATTTAGATATAATTAATCCTCAGCTTATCTGGTTTTGACAAGTTTAAACTTAATACAATACACAATATTAGGTTGTTACTTAATTTATTTGCCCAGCAGATAAGTTATGATATCTGATTTTGAAATTATTATTCCCGTTCCATTGTGATGCACTCATTTCATCCTACTTTTGAGCATTTGCTCAATTGACAGACCACGCAGTTGTGGTGCAGCAGGACGCATATTTAGAGCTGTCAAATTATTCTACAACTGCCTAATTTGAGAATCAGCACTCAAAACAATCGTAGTGTACTCACACAAGGCCCTTAAGATAATCTAATGAAATACATATAGAATACATGCATACAAATATGCTAAGGAAGAACGAGGGGAAAGTTTGTTTTTGAAATTGGATCCCAAGGCCCGCCCATTCTCAAGATCAGAACCTTGGTGCCTGTAAAGGAGCTAATGAGCAAGGCACCAGATTAGTTCTCTGAAAACCAATTCCATGAAAATGCTCTGTCGGATGAGATTGCCCGCCACGTCAAAGTACTTTGAAGAGAACCATTAAGCGCATTTGGGCCCTGTTGAGCGAACCTCTAGAGGTTTTGAGGATCGAGTGTTGGAAGTGGGTCCTGTCTTTGTGTTTGCCACTAGTCGTGAGAAGCCTCGCATCTTTGCGAGGCGTAAATAATTTCTCCGGTAAAGCAAATTCTAAAATAAATTTTGGGTTATATTGTATGACACCAACATTTATTTCAATGAACTAGGCTAAATTTTTCAGGCATTTTATTTCCTCCTGTAGTCATGACAATACACCGCAGGAATGGGATTGAAAAATTGAAACTTCCTGAGAAGTTTCCTGCGGGTTCTTGAAATAAACTAATTTTCAAAAAGCATCTTTTAAGTAGTGAAAATTGAGGACATGTCTATGAGAAAAAAGGGATATGCTGTCTTCTTTTTTAAGAGACACCGGTAAATTTTAAACAGTTTCGTATGCTGGTGAAGTGTTGCCGGTAGGCGAAATTTAATAAGTTTATGAACCCTAAGTTTTTTCTTTCTAAATTAATTAAGCTTATAAAATGGAGAAAGGATGATAAAGGAGACAAAAGACAACCCGAATTTGAAAGTGTCTTTAATGAGCTAAGGGTTCCAAAAAGGTCCCTCGTTTCCATTCTGAGTTGCCAGTTCTGAGGAAAAGTCAACCCCGGCTAAAACACAAGAGCCGGATTTAGAGATGAAATCGTACGCTTAATTATCAATTTTTCTGTTGTTCTTTTCAGGCTTCGGAATGAAGGCCAAGGTGGTGCCTGGTGTCCCCAGAACCAAGTGACATCCGATGCCGCGGAATGGATCGAAGTAAGCATACAAAAAGACACGTTTAAGCCCTTATATTTTTACGAAGCGGAATCACGCACATAGAGAATAAGAAGAATTACCAAACGCTTTTTTACAATTAACAAAAGTTTTGCATTGAAATATAGGCAACTGAAAACTAATTTGAGAGTATAGAACTGGTAATGTTCAACTTAAATAAACAAAATACCCGGTCATGCTATGTGAGCATTTTCGATTAACTGATTTTCAAATCCACGTGAGAGTGCTGATTTGAAAAAGTATGAAGCGCAATGGCGTTTCCGATAAAGGAATGTGACGAAATATGAGAACGTGGGGGTTCTTCAGTCCCTTGAATAAACAAGAATAACAAATTGATGTGTTGGTAGGTTGATCTCCACACTGTTCATATCATCACGGCGACGGAAACTCAGGGGCGATTTGGAAATGGCCAAGGCGCAGAATACGCAGACAATTACGTTTTGTCGTACTGGAGGGCAGAACTGGGCAAATGGATCCGATATCGGGATAACACCGGGAATGAAGTAGAGTTTTAACTAATTTGTAATATTCTTGTAGTTTTTTAATTATGAGCAGTGTATTTGAGCACGAGTGTGATAGTTAACGTTCTAGCTGAGAGTAAATAGCCCTTTTTCATATGTATCTAGTTTGTATATAACGATTTTTGTTAACGAGGACACATCTCTAAAACACAAGCGTCGTTTCTAGACAGGATAAATGTTTTCGTCAGTGGACTTTGTATTGTATAATTAACTCTCAAATCCTAAATATTTGCTCTAGAAAAGCATTTACAAAATTTTTATTTTATCTACAATCTTCCCTTGAGATCTCTGACCGGGCATGCAGTTCTAAATTGCCTAGCAATTAGATAAAGCGTTCTGAAATGACCTCGCTGGCCTTCCTATTTGCTTTTTATGAGATTGCTATCACTGAATCACCCTTTTCCAAATCCGTTAGAGAAATAACAATGCAAATAAATGCTTAGGGGTAGAAACGTGTTAGAGGGTGAGTAGTAAATGAAATGGCAAATATCCACTTTGTCTTAAGCCCAATTGAGGCCCATTAGAACCCACTTCATACAATTAAATCTCCCACTATTTCTTTCTGCATTGCAGAAATGGAAGTGAAGCAAGTTTAGGTCAAATTTTTTAACCTTATGCGACTTTGTCTAAATTTTTAGATCCTCAAAGGAAATATCAATACTTACACGCCTGCGAAAGTTGAACTCAATACCCATATTATTGCTTCAAAGATTCGCTTTCATCCTTACAGCCACCACAGACGAACTGTCTGCATGCGAGTGGAGATCTACGGATGTTCGTTCAGAGGCAAGGAAACCATAGTAAAATTACATAAGTGCTCTAGCAACACAGCCCGCTTCACACTGATTTATTACCCAACTTTACATATAGACGATATTGGTCTAGAAAACGACTGCTTATGCAATAGTAATGCTTTAATGAAACTGAAAATTGAATGAGCATCTAAAATGTGAAGTAGCTACGGCAACTTGGCAGCCTATAAATTTTAACTTTTATTTCCCACTTTTGCAATTCCACAAATACAAAACGTAATTGGACAAGTAGCACAATAAGTTTTCTATGCAGTGGCCGAAGCCCAAAACCGAAATAGATAATAAAAAATGGTAAGCTTTTGGAAGTGAACGTGTGCCTTGGAAGTGGCATCTTTCTCTTGGCGAATTAAGACAAAGTGTCTGTCGCTTCATTCGACAATAAGGCTGACAGGAAGCGTAGAGAAAATGAAAAAAGAAGCGTCCTCAGTCCAACCTCCATTTCCAGTAAAGCAGATTTCTTTTCCGCTAAATCATCTGAGTCGCCAGTGGCCCCAGAGGGCCCCCGAGGACGTCGGAAGTCTTGACATGTTCGATCATTGATTCTGTTTAAATAACAAGGTCATTGAATTAACCCTCACTTCACTCGCTTCTGTTTTGCTTTAACCTTCAACAGCCAGGTCAGCAGCATAACGAATAAAAAGAAAAGTTTTATGTTGGTTTCTGAAAGAGAAGTTATTCTAACCATGGCCAGGCCATTGAAAATTTTGTAAAAAAATGTTTTATGTGAAATAATAGAACTACACACTAGAAAGTTGAGAATAAAAAGCTAATGCTTCTCATTGACAATGTACTTAAAACACCCTGCAACGACCCCTAAGTACCATATTTATATATCCTCGGCTGTAAACAAGTAATTTAGTAATTAACTTGTACCGTATAAAACATTTCAACAATTATAGATGTGTTAATTCTTAGGATACTTTTGGTTCTTGACTTTATTATTTTTTATTGGTTTTATTTTTTATTTTTTAACGTGAACCTTTGACTAAGTTTTTAAAATAGACTTTAAGCACCTTTTCTTGTAACACCTTATAAGCTACTGATACTTGAATTGATGTACAATGTCAACATGTTGATCTTGGGTTCGCCATATTTTTAAATAAATAATTGATTGATTGACTTGAAACCCTGTTTTGAAATTTATTATTTGAAGTATTTGTTTATTTTTCGAGTGATTTTTGCCATAATTTAACAAGTGCTCTAGTATTCTTGATAAATATTGATATAAATAAGTCTAACGTATTTTGTTTGATTGAAAGGGGGTCTTGTCAGTTACCAAATGCCACAAGGTAGTAAGAGAGGCGAGTCTTGGAACTTCTATGACCAAACATACGACGGTACTTGGGAAAGGGGCCTTCTACGGAATGGCCTTGGGCAACTCGTTGACGGAAAAAGTGGGCCTGACAACTTCAAAGACGATTTCTACGGACATAAACGTGGTAAATTTAGTAATATTGATTCTGATATAATCCCCGCACTCCCACCCCCTTCAAAGTTACCCGGACACTTAATCTTCATGCACTTTGACGGCTTATCCTCAAAGTGCTAAGTGGGAAAAGTGGCTTGAGTAGGAAATTTTGTTTGAACTTTCACTTATCTTTACTTTCGCGCATTTCATCATCTTCCATTTCAAATTTACTTTTCTCAGGTTTCAGCCCATCGCCTACAGTCATTAAACTTTCGAAATTTCAGCTTCAAACTACTTTCCCAACCATCCAGTAAGAGAAACTGGAAATTTAAGTGCAAGGCTCTAAAAAGAACATTAATGTCTCCCAGAATTTAAACTCGCATCATTGATTCCCTCAAATCAAAATCTTTCTCACCCTCTTTAAGTCATCATTCTCTTAACAACTTCAATCTTTCTGAACCAAACTCCATTACCAAATTTAAATAACTCAACTAATGAAAGCTTAATTAGATGGGTATTTAGTCGGATTTCCAACGTTAATTAGCACTTTCTTTTTAGGCAAAGGGTGGGTTGGCTGGAAGAACGATTCGAGGACAGGTGAAAGCCCTATTGAAATGCTTTTCAAGTTTGAAACGGTTCGAGAGTTCAACGCCGTTCACATCTACACGAGCAATCAATTCACGAAAGACGTCCAGGTACAACGCACTAAGAACTTTTAGCTGAAGTAGTAAATTTAAGGCAAAAAGGAGAGCCATTTCCAAATCAATTTACCCTATATGCGTTACTCTCAAGCCAAAATGAGAATTTGATTTGAGTCACACCAACGTCTCCTTTTTATTGACTCTTTAGTTTCAGAAGAGGGCATCCTAATTCTGGAGATCAAAACTGGAAATATAAACGATTAATTGAAACTAAGGAAAATCCAAATTTCAAGGTAGAATGGCATTGGCAAGAGGTTAGCACTAAAATTGAAGTTTGGATTCCAACGCCAGGCCAAGCTGTGTGGAATGAGCCATAAAACCACACTTTTCCATTAAATCATTATTTCTTACCATTCAATACGTTGATTTTCTACTTGAGAATATCTTTAGGAAGTTTTTAGCTTCAATCTGTTTGCACAGTGCGAGACGCGACGACGAAGCTTGATTGGAAGCTTATGTTAGTAGTTCTTGGGGCACCGATTTCAAAATTTGAGAATTGAATAGACAACCAAGTCCTTAAATTCTTTTTTTTCTACGGTAGTCGTTATAACTGTAAATTTACGGTTTCTGCTTTCTCTACACTGCCTTTTACTCACGAGGAGTTTTACGACTCCTCGTAAAAGTGTCAAAAACAATTAAATGTTAGTGTCTTTCTGTAGATGCTCACCCAGACCTGGGCATTTCAAATTGGCATGCACAACTCACCGTTCGGTGCCCGTTTTTATGTCAAAAAAGATGACTAGGATTGTTTGAGAACTGGTGGTCACCAATAAGCCCGCCCCATGTACTTCATTGCAGTTTGATTGTTAGTGAAGTCCTCATTGCTAACCAGCTTTGTTTTTGCCAATTTACTACTTGTTACATAAATTGATGAGCAAGGGAGGCGTGCAAGGCGTAGTCGTTGGACCGGTAATGGTGATGGTGGGACTCAGGTGGTAGGATTCTCAGATCATCCCACATCATTTATCCACAGTCATCCCCCAGCGCGAGAAGGGCCAATTTGTTAGCTAAAGTTCCTCTCGCTTTGGAGTTGGAAGTTGTGTAGTGTAGAACTTGGAGTTAAATATAAAACTTCTAAAGAAAAGTTAGTAGATTTTTCATCTAGGTCTCTATGTTTTTTTAATATGCATCATCTACTTATCGTGCAAATTGCCTTAACCCAAGTATCACTAGATTTATATTTCTATGCCTTACTTATGATAAAATTTTGGTTCCTGTCTGTCATATCAAAAGCCTTTGAATAGGAAAGAAAGCATAAAATGTTTGATACAATCTTGACTTGGCACAACCCGTTGTCACGCTGTTTACGAAGTGAAAGTGATCTTACCAGAAAAAAAATGCACCAAAATAATTGCAAGATTTGATTTATTTTGTATCTCTCCAGGTGTTCCAAGAAGCCAGACTATCTGTTAGCGTTGGCGGAAAAATATTTCCCGGAGAACCAACACTATACTTTCCGATGGAAGACTGCGTTTTTGAAGATCCAAAGAATATCACAATCAAGCTCCACCAACGTCTTGGTCGATTTGTCAAAATCCAATTATATTGGGCCGCCCAGTGGATTCTCATCAGTGAGGTTACGTTTGATTCACGTGAGCTGACAAATAATTACCTCATTTTGACCGTTTCATCAAATCTCTTAAACTGGAAGTCTGGTTTTCTGAAATAAGACTATACGAGAAACAAAAAAAAAATACTAATAGACAATTGGGTTTTCACTTGATTCATTTGAATATTTTTGAACAAAAATTACATTAAACTTAGTTTGAGATAAATAAGGGCAAGTAAAACCTGACTAAATTTGCTTGTGTTCAACACCATACTGAAGTGTGAAAACATTCACTTCCGTTGTAAACATTACAAAAAAATTTTCGGATGTAAAAAGCCTGCCAAAGTTATTAATTGCTTTTGGATTACCTCCCAGGACCTGCCATAGGAACCTTTTTGGATGAAAGTTTTACAGCAACCAGTGCAGTAGTTCCCAAAAGAGAAGAACTCGGTGTAATGATACAACGCGATGCTTCAGATAGATTTCAAATAGGAGCCCCACCATTATCTTCTGGTGAGACATTTTTATACGAAAATGATTTAAGACCTTAATTCAGGAACTCTTTAGTATCTTGTCCTTGTTTACAACTAGAAAGACATTTCCAACAAATATACATTTCAAAACATGTCGCACAATTACTTGTTTAGGAAAAGGGTCCACTTTCCTTCCTAAAAGTGAGTGGAGCTCGGGAGCCATCATTATTACGGCAGTAGTCAGCTCCTTTGTTGCAATACTTCTTGTGGTTCTATTTCTACTTTCGGCTCTTCTTTTGCGTAATAAACTTCTACGTCAAAGAAAGCGACCCGAAAGTAACGCAGGGTCACTTCCATATAGAGAAGAAACTGAATTTGGGTGCTTGGCGCCATCGCCCACAGGAAAATGGAACATAACCGCCCCCGACTACCAAGAACCTTTCATTCCGTTGAGTCAACCACAATTTACAAGCTTCCCTTGTTGGAAACAGGCGACAACTGTCGGAAGCACCGTTCAATGCGCAGACAAAATGTCTAAGTATTACAGCTCGTCAATGGTCTCTACTTCGACTCCGCCAAATGCCACTGGTAAGGTCAATACTATCAACAAGTTTTAACATAGTACAGCAAACTGTAATAATATGTTACTAAAATGGTGTCAAACATATTGAAATTTGTTGAACCGTGTTTCTCCATCAACCTGATATGCAATTAACCAATATCAAAGCGAGTAACAGATGCAACTACCTCTTGAAACTTTTTTTTTTAAATATCATTTTAATATCAAAGTATCATTTTAAAAGTAGCTTTATAAGGGCATTCTTGGCTGGAAATAAGGTACATAGTTTTTCATTTTCGCTTTCCGTTTTTCAATTTCCAATTTTGTATTTTTTGTAAAAAAAAATTTTTTTTTACATTTTGTACATCATGGATCTTGTATGTTACAAGAATTCATTCCAAAAATTTGTGAAAGAAAACAATCGATCACGGAAGTATGGTCCTGCATACAAAACTTCTGAACGGAAGTCAATTTCCAGTGTCTAACATTACCTTGCCTCCTACTCCCGGATTATTTGTGTTTAGATACTCTACTTGTATTATTACCCTGCACATCCAAATTCCAATCATGTGGACAACGCTTCAACCCAAATAATGCGCTTATTTGGAATTGCGCGGTAACTTTGTAGATTCCATTTCTGCTTCAACTCATTCCAAATGCTTTCTGAACCCATTTGCTTTTGGTCGAGAAAAAAAAGTTCCAAAAAATGTGTAAACATTGTTAGACTTTCCGATATTTATGACCTAAACACTTTCATGCAAAAACTGCGCGTAGGCGCTTCATTTTGATATTCTAGAAGCATTTCGAGCTTTTCAATTTCAATTCCCAAACACTTCAGCTTCCGCTCGATAATTCCCCATTTATCCTTTCTTTTTCAACTTAGACCTCACGATGATTGAGAATGCAAAAAGCCACTTGCCAGTCATTGCTCTCGAGTCAGGGTCTATATACTCTTTCATGTACTTTTTAAAAGCGTCTCAATTTTTTGAAAATTGCATTTGTCAAGTTTATTGCAATCGAGGCACGTGTAAAGACTTCCGACTTTCTCTTAGACTTTAATGGTCTTTTCACTTTCATTGGCATAAATCCCGTTTAAACAAAAAAACAACTAAATTAAGGCAATTTAACGCAGTCGTACACAAAACGAATGACTATAATATTAATTGTGTTAGACAACGCGCAGCTTATTTTTTTGAAACGCAACTGTCGCTTCTTCGGAATATCGAATGAGTCAAATTTCATTAGAGGACAATTACAAATTGATCTCGTGTATTGTGCTTTAGGACTAAGGGTTTCTCCGTAATTGGAAAGTAGAAAAATGAAGGGCAAGTGAGGCGGGAAAAGCACTTGACGTCTAATGATTTTCCCACACGCATGACTCCGCTGCAGAAGGAAAGTTAGCAAACCCCCCAATTCGGCCTCGCCCTTAGAAAATAACAATTCCTTGGGTTTTGGAAATGAATCAACAGCTATCAACATTCTCAAGGCAAAAAAACTAAAAGTACCAACGCTTTCTCCTCAAATTCAGGTTACAAATTACATATACGAAAGTTCACAAAAATTGAGACAAACATTTTTTGAGGGTTGTGCTACTACCGTGAAAATGTATACTCTAAGTACATTCAAGTTTACTGATATTCAGAAAACGTCAAAAAGTCACAATTCATCAATCCGATGCTGTAGTCAGACTTCAGCTCAAACTAAATTTTGCGCTGTAAAACAATCCTATATAATTATTTGTAATACGTTTACCATCATAACGGCAAAACAATAGTACGATAATATGATCCAAATTTTATACCGACGATCCAACAGTGCCTGAAACCTGTAACAAAAATTTCAATTTCCTAAACTGGTATCATTTTGTCAATTGTTTACCTTCAAAACAAGCGAAAGCTGTCGCATGATTTTCCTAGTGACGTGGGTGCGTGTCTTTGGTTCAATTCCACGGTCTCCTGGCTAGTTCTAACTGCCTATAAAAGTTTCCCATGCCTCATTTAATAATGAGGCAAATGCTACACTTATGATTTTTGATTACATGCAAAGGAATAGCGAACGCAGCGGGTTCTTTTGTTTTATGGTCAGGTCTGCTTCCAAATGCCAGCCTCTAGTCCATACTTCCGTCTGCATGTGTAGATACGACTAAAATTCTAGGCAACCATGTTGTAAACTTTTCGGCTCATAAATAATTTCATTTCTGGATTTACATGCTAGGTACAATTGCGTACTATGCAACTATAAAGACTTTCACTACAATGATTTTCCAGCGACATGCCTTACCTGCCGGCATGGGATTGATTTCTTTTGTGGCGTGAACTCAAGTCATTTAAATAGTTAAAAGGAAACGCACGTTAGAACTCTTCTCGCACTAGGAAAGCATTTTTTCATAATTTTCCTTTTAAGCTAAAATTAATGCAAAGTGAAAGGGAAAGTGACACGTAAGTGTTCAGGGTTCTAATCGAACGACACACTTTCTTGACTTAAAGATTCTTCCAACGAGTACGAGTACGCCGTGCCCAATGAACTGGGAAAGCTTCTCCCTCAAACTTTAAGTCCACCTAAGCGAGTGCTAAATTCTCCACAGCAAGTGAAAATGCTTGCAGCGCAAGTTCGGTTGCGACAAATCGGGATTCCTGAAATACCAAAACATCAGTTGCGCATGCTTCGAAAACTCGGTGACGGAGCCTTTGGAACGGTAACTCATTTCCAAAATAATTCCTATTGTTTTCTATTTACAAGCTTCTATTTCGTAGCTGCTGACAAGTTACTTTAGCGTCGATTACATGGTCGGTTGTTAATTATTTCATTTTTGAATTTAAGTATATATTGATATGAATTCACTTTTCCAAAAAAGTTTGTTTTTACTTCAGTTTGAATAGTTATATTTGTCATTCAGGTTTTCATTGGAGAATTGGAAACCGGAAGCGGCGAAAATACGCTCGTGGCTGTCAAGCACTTACTAAAGAATTCCAGTAAAAAAGACAAGTCAGTGGTTAACTAGCTTTTTGGGAATATAATACTGTTGATTTGAGCAACATCTTGTGTCAAAATTTGTGTCATAGGTATGATTTCTTGGAGGAAGTTCGACTGCTCGCTTCCCTGGAGGATCCAAATGTTGCAAAAGTTCTTGGGGCCTGCACAGAAGAAGAACCCTTTTGTGTTCTCCTTGAATTTTTAGAGCTAGGTGATCTGTGCCAATTCCTAAAACAGAATGACTCTCTTCTACCGAATGCAATGCAGCGACTTGATTTTAGTACTCTACTCTACCTAGCCACTCAAGTATCAAGTGGAATGCGGTTTCTGGAACATCAGAATATTGTGCATCGAGATTTGGCAACGAGGTAAATTGTCATTCAAATTAGACAGAAGTGCGACCTATCACAATTTTATATTTGTCTGATTCCAGAAATTGTGTAGTCGGTCGCGGTTTAATAGTAAAAGTGTCTCACTTCGCAACGGATACAGACCTCTACTCATCTGACTACTTTAGACTTGATGGAAAAATTCCACTACCAATTAGATGGATGGCTTGGGAAACTCTTTTTCTTGTACGTAAACAAAACAAAACATCATCAAGTTTGAGAAAATTCGGGTTAATTCTTATCGCTTTGGAGTTCAAGCGTAGCATTTACATTATTATTATTATAAAATTATATATAAAAATTTTTTTAGGGCCATTATTCAACAAAAAGCGATGTTTGGTCATTTGGAGTTACGTTGTGGGAGATATTTTCCTATTGCCGACAAGCTCCGTATTCTAATATGAGTAACTCTGAAGTGCTTCAAAATCTGCAACGGCTCTCTGTTTCGGACAAAGAGATCAGTTACAAAGGGCTCGCGAAGCCTACAGGTTGCTCACGTGACGTTTACCAGCTTATGAGCGACACTTGGCGACATGAAGATAAGAAGCGCCCTACATTCTGGGAAATCCATTCTTTTCTAACTCGAATAAATGCCAATTTTTCCCCAGTTGCAAGTGGAACACACCATTAGTTTATGGAACGTATAATTCAATTTTGTACAATTTGTAATTCACAGATTTGCAAAACTACAAAATGGAAATTAATATCATGGAAATTCTAAGTTAGAAAGCCTTGACTTTCGCTCCATTTTCACCAACAAGACTGAATACTTCAAAACTTCACCGCCATTGTGATATGTACTGCTTAAACATTAACAATATTTGAAACTAACTTCAACCATTATGGATTTCCTTCCATTTTGAATTTGATATCATTAGCATGCACTGTGTATTTTTTCTACTTCTCCAACAATTTGACAACAAAAATAAACAAGAAAAATGTGCAAGGAAGTGTTTGGATTACTGAAAATTAGGAAATAGTGATTCCCTTGGCTGTTTGAGTACGGAATAGTGTTTTTCAAGCCAAAAGTGGTGATATGAAGGACAAATGTCAAAATCTACAATTAAAGAATGCGTTGGATTTTTCGCGGGGCGTTTAGAATTTAAAAAATTGAATTTATATTCCTCATTGATTGTCAACTTTGATATTCTTTGCGCCTATCAAGATTTGTACCGATCGTGACATTGATCAAACTTTTCATTTAGTCATAGATTTTTAAAAGCATTTTAGTTTTAACAATAAAAAAATTGTTTGGCCCTGACCTGAGGAGCACAAATGTGTAAAGACGCTTTGCTTCCCGTTCGGTGTAAAACCTTCCACGCGTCCTTCTTCCCCTAAAACAAAATCAAACCACAAGCATTACAGTGAACTAACATTAACTTCAATAGACAAAAAAAACCGTCCTAAGATATTTCAATTTGAATATCTTGACCATCCTGCTTTTTTCTGGCTTGTCATTTTAATCTTTTGTTTAAGCTATATTAACTTTTTATTAGCAAAGCAGCACTTCTACTTAAAAAAATAGTGGAAAAACGCATTGAAGAAAAATTTGTGAATATGAATTTTTTCGGAATGACACGCACTCTGAACTTTATTAATTTAAAAATTACGGAAAAGCTGAATTGAATTTTGCTCATAAAACCTCTGAATCGTTTATAGCTGTCATTTTATCCGTAGCGACTTAGGTAGTTGTCGTAAACAAGAAAAAATAATACAATGTATCACGTGTTAGCGATTTCTATTCTATTTTTTTGTAATTGAAACTTCAACGTTGACCTATAGAAATAGACCAAATGGGACTTTTACGGAAAGGCCAAGCACCAGGAAAGAGAATGATGCCGAGAGACGCCAGTTCCATTTTAAGATCATCATTCAGATCTGTTAATATAATTGGACGGAAATATTACTTGTTGTAAAACAAGCTCAAAGCTTCGAAACTCAAAGGAAAGGAAAATGGGGCTACATTTCGTAAGGAGGTGACATTGGCTGTTTAGGTATACACAATTTTTTAACATAATTTCAAAATGTAAGTTTTAAATTAGCATTATTTAAAATTTTGATTTTTATTGGATTACGTTTTCGCTCAAACTCTAATTAAAATATAATTTTTTATTTACATAAAAAAAATGTCAACCTCTTTTACTCGAATTTCAAAACTTTGACACTTTTACTCAAAGTTTGCAAATTTTTCACCAATTTATAGTGTAAATTTGTGTGCTACCTGATCTCAAACTCCGCATAACACATAACTGCCGCATAACGCAAAATTTCAAAAAGTAACGAGATAAGATTATATATAAGATATTATAAGAGACAGAAAATATCAACCAATTGCACTTTTATCATTTTAAAATTCTTTCTTTTGCTCTTTTTTCAGTTCTTTGATTCGTAACCAGGTGTTTTTATCTTATTAAATAGCGGAAGCAGAACAAAAGCTACTTTATGTTTTTCTTTTGTCCGTCCGTCCGTCCGTCAGAGTATAATTTATATCTCGGTAACTACTGAACCGATCTCAAAGCACTTATTGGATATATGTTCATTGATATCCGACCCGATTTATTTTTGTATGACCGGAAGGGGGTCATAGTTTAAGGGATATCATTTTATGACAACATGAAAAATGACCCTTACAAAAGTTGTTCTTCCTATGAAGGGGAGCAACATTTGTAAAAGACACTTTTCTCTGTGACCATCCAATGACCCCTAAAGTAACCCCTTGTCCTCAAATTGACCTTTCAAGGTCAAACCCTACTTTGCATGAAACAAAATGTTATGATATTTTCGATGATATCCGTGACCCGTTTGATCCTAAAATAACCTCTTGACCTCAAAGTGACTTCTCAAGGTTATATATACACTACTTTTGCATAAAACAAAATGTTATGATGTTCTAAATTACCCCTGCGTCTCTCTGTACCCCAAAATGAATGGTTGACCGCTAATTGACTTTTCAAAGTCAAATATTATTTTACGTTATAATTTTTTCCATGATCTCTGCGACCCTCTGCACTCTGAACAATTCTGTTTTTGGTTCGTTTAAAAAAATATTTTGTAATTTATAATGCTTTTTGTCTAATCTTCTTACTTCCGCTACTTGGTTGACCGATTTACCGCCGTTTATTCACTTAAGAATGACTTCGGTTACTTAATTTGTTTTCAAAAAATGTATAAAATTGCATTCTTTGCTTCCAAAATTCCTCAAAGTTCCTTATTTTTAATTTACTGTCAATATTTTATTGGTTGATGTAGGCTTATGAGGTATGCTTCCATAATTGAGTAATAGTGGTTGAATTACTTTTGGAATTTTATTCGATTTATTTTTAAAGTATTATACTTTTTACCAAATACAAAATGGCTAGTTCAACTGCTATGACTGACAATTATTTGATGATATAATAATTGCCTGTGATAGCCAAAGTTGTCCACGAGAATGTTGTACTCTTTCCGTTTGTCACACATCGACGAATGCAAACCCCTCTGGAGCTGCAGTCGTCTTGTAATTGTGATTTGCATCTGCGGTGGTTTGGCGACAAACTCCTTGCAAAATATTACTTCCTGTTCTTGTACTTTTGGTGAAATTTTACATTATCACTTTCCTTTGCGTGTTTTATCCTCGGAAGCAAGAATGACGTATCCGAGTTGTTATTTTTGGTTGCTGCGTCTATTCTGAACTTAATAAACATGGGAGAGAATTATAATGCGCTAAATTCTTTGGTTGCTGCGGCAGCTACCACAGCTCAATGGCTGCTATTCACGGTGTGTTCGCAGCGTTCATATTGCCTAATGCTTCTATATAAACAAAACACAAACCATCTCACGGCTATATGGTATATTAAATTTACACTTTTGTAAATTTCTCAAATTTTATTTCTCATAGTGGCGGCAAAGTATTTGATTCATTTTTAACTCAACCATATTGCCAATAACGTACTCTGCAATGATAAAATGGGTTTACTCATGACAAGAATGGTTCATGAGTTATCTGTTCAAGATTTCAAATACGCTGTTACTTTCCCAGACATCATCTTACTTTGTCTTTTAAAGTAAGACAAAGTTTTTTTGTAGGGTCTTTGTATACGAACTGCAATCAAATAGAAAATGAGAGGGTGGTTTCAATATAAGCAAACCACAAACAATCTCACGAATTTATGTTTTGCTTAGCTTAATCTCTTAGACAAGCATATATAACCAACTTTACGGCTCGACAGGGTAAATAATATTCCTTGTAAACATTTTAAACGTTGACTCGAATGTAAATCAAGAAACAATTGTACTTTTTGGAACAATTTTCAACTTCTGCATGCAACCTGTCCAAGCGCATAATATTGAGTGACAAGGTTCATAGATTTCATAACACGGACAATTACAAAAAAAAACTCATCAGTGCTTCATATGTACCAAGCCACGGAGAAGCGTGGGTTATCGTGGCGTAGAAGCGTGGCAAATTATTAATAAATTTATGCTAACAAATAAATCATACAATGCTGGTAGCTATTCCCCATGTATTTTCAATATTATCTGAAGCAAATATTGATCGTCAGCATTCTTGCAATTTTCATAGCACTCTTTCGCCTCCTGTTGTATTTTAACTACAGAGCAGTAACGTTGTAGAATGCGATGCATGGAGCAAAAAAAAGAAGCTTTTGGTTGATACTCAGCCAGATCCGAATTTTGTGCTCTTTTTTCTGCGGGCAGTTATGATTGAAGATGTTTTTTATTGTTGATTCTTCAACTACTCAATACTGCATGTGCATAGTACGACATGCACAAATCCTCTCATTCAATGCATTTAGTATCTATTGCAATCCTCTCTTAAGAATTACATCAGTTAGATGAATCTTAAGATTAGTACAACACTTCAGACAATAGTGTCATAATTTATTGTTTGAATATTTTGTCTACATTTATTGCTAGAGCAATTTGATTTAAGGAGTTAACATTTTTACCGTTTTCATATTAGAGGCTTGATACCTATTTAGTGATATACTATTTATAACGTAAATCTCACATTAGACGTCCGGTACTTATTAATACTATTTGAAATTAGATGACTTTACTAAACTTTAAAGGACAACAACGTTTAATGTTACAATAACGAATATTAAAAATGAGCGTAATGTTATACTTGCTTTTAGCATTAAAACTTAAAAATTGAATATATTTTTACTGTTGAAAAACAGAGGAATAAGATGTTTAGGTTAGGTTTAGGTAAATTGACTGTGGAAAATTTTCATACTCTGTTGAAATCTTTTTTTATTATTAAATTACTATTACACCCGTGTGGAGTAGGTTCCATCGCTAGTCATACTTTCTTTGCAAGAGCTATGTTTCATCCGAAATGGTACATTTCGTTGCTCCAGTAGTGGGTAGGATACCGCGCTAGTCCTGCTTCTTTTTGCAAGAGCAATGTTTCATCCGAACCGTGACATTCCATTACACCAGTGTGAAGTAGGATTCAGCGCTAGTCCTACCCTCAGTAGCAATTTGATGAATTTTTTCATCAGAGTAGTTTCAGTGCCCCGCAGGGATCGTTTATTAAGTAGCGTGTTAGCTATTTTATGGAAATGTTCTGTCCGTCCGTCTGTTCGCCTGGTTGCGCGATAACTCTCGAACGGGTTAACTTTCTTCAAATCTGTTTGCAGCTAAAGGTAGTAGTGGTCAAGGGTAAGCCCAAGTTCGAAGATGAGCCATGGGAGGGATACCCTTTACCCTAATTTTGACGACCCCCTGAATAACCCTCAAATCCGAAAAATTTGTTTCGTCGTTTTTTGGTTGCATGAAAAAAGTTATGACAATTCCAAAGACCAAATAAGTGACTCCGTACCCTTCATCCTTATACAACGACAATGACCCCCTAAATGACGCTTCAACCCGAAAAATTTGATTTTCGGATTTTTGCTCAAAACTTAAAAACCGAAAATTCGGGATTTTCAAATTTTTCCTTTTGCATAAAATGCAAATTTACGATGTTACCATACATAAAAGGGAGGTTATGATGGTACCAATGACCCAGCTGACCACTGACCCTTTACCCCAAAAGTGCGATGACCACGAAAATGACCCCCAAAATTGAATACTCAGATTTTTTGGATTTTTGAAAATGTTTGCGTGAAATGGAAAGCTGTGCTGGCACCAATGATTCAGATGACTCCTGACCCATTCCGCGCAGTGTAAGAACCCTCTAACTGACCCTCAAAACAGAAAAATCGGCGTTTTCGGGGTCTTATTTGTCAAGTTTTTTTTTGTATTAGTTCAATACGCAACTTGCGTTACATGCGTTTGCAACGGTTTATTTGTTAAATGTAATTTTCTATTTTCTATAGTCCTTGTTGAGGTCAAGAGGTATTTTACGAGTAAAAGGAGGCTCTACGATCATCGGGACCATCATAACTTTCATAACTACGTTTTATGCAAAAATAGAGTTTGACCTTAAAAGGTCTTTTTGAGGTCGAGGGGTCATTTTGAAAGTCATTGGGGTCAGAGAAAAGTCTCCTTTACAAGTGTTGCTCCGCTTCATAAGAGTAACAACTTTTGTAGGGGTCATGTTTCATGTTGTCATAGAATGATATATTTAACCTTGACCTAGCTTGAAGTAGCTTTCAGCTTCGCTTCCGCTACTAATAATTAGCGGCACCTACTGCTCTCCATTCAGAAATACCTCCCAAATTTAGTTAAACTTTACTTCCTTCAGAAATTTACTATGACTACCTTATGTTTACTAATCACTGACAAAAAATAACATTCTGCTAAATTTAATTCCACAATCTCAAAACAATATAATTTGATTCTAAATTGGTGTCATTCTGTCACAAACTCGTTATGGCCATACAACTCTAATAAAGTAGCTTTAATTAATTAAATTTTTTAAATTACTTAAAAAAGGTGCTTGGTTCAGTATTGGCGATGAAGGGTAGTAGACGCAAGGATAGTTTTAGGAACAAAGATACATGTCTCTTTGTTCTTTGAAAGTGATAGGAAAGATGAGGGCGTTTAAAGTAATATACCTTTAAAAGGTTCTACACGGGGCCCTCACTAAGGGCCTCACTCTATGAATTTGAGAACACTTTTTATATTAATTTTCAATTCAACAGTAATAGGTAAGCAGGTACGCAGTGGGTGTCATCCCAGCCAGAGTCCAATACCACCCATCAACCAGGTAATAATATAGCAAACTGGATTTTTTTCGGATTGAAATGAAATGTATATATGCTATTACGTTAAATTATTGGTGTTGTTGGTCTAATGGTTTAGGGCTTCTGTCTCTCTCCAGTAACAAATTCAAATCCTCCGATCAGCCACGAGTCAAGAAGTCATTGCTATTTCCCTTTAAATGAATTACCTTCCCTCTGATCTTGTGTAATATAATAATAATATAAAAATTAAATCTTACTACAAGAACGATTTAGAAAAAAATAATGGTAATTAGTAAACGTTTGACAGTACTTCACTACTACCACCACTACACCACTACCGATTTATGCGTGGTATAATTTTTATTACAAATTAAGATTTTGTAATTAAAATTAATATCTTTGGGAAGTAATTTGTAAATGTAATTACAAATGACTGGTTATAAGCATTAAAAATTAAAGATGCTAATGAGAAATTGCTTTCGGTCTTGATCTTTTTGTTTCGTTTCCATCCCCTGCTTCTGAGCGTGTGTCTGAGGGGAAGTAGATTTAATTATAAGTTTTTCCATTAGAGTTCAATCAACGAGTTCTTGGTAAGATTTGATGAGCTCGGTTGATAAATGGTTGAAGATTGCAGCAAGGGAAGATACCTTTGCGTGAACAATGACGGTCGAGGATAGGGTGAGGAAAACCATTGTTTCCACTTCAAATGAATAAGTGTTTCAGATGCTACTCCCATCTCATCCCACTCTCTCATTAGGACCGAATGACGTTCCGTTGGTTCCCTTAAAAGGTAGAAACATATTACATTTTTCTTAAAAAATCTTTGGTTCAAAGTAATTTTCAAATTTGTTTTTACACTTACAAGGGGACCTCGCGTCGTGATCGCGTCATATTGGCTCGAAATCAAAATCATGGATTCATCTAGTTCTAAAACTAACCCCTTACCTCGCTTTTCACTCCATGGCCATAAACATTTTCAAAATTTCGAAAATTCGATTTAAATTTTTTTTAGAATCCGGGTAATCCTTATGGGTTTTAGCATGTAATTTTTTAGGTTTCAGGTGGTCCCCTCTTTGGAAGTTTTCAGAAAATTTTCATTTTATGCAGG
>VYYI01000203.1:0-41518 GCA_021029175.1 Bilobella aurantiaca | reverse complement strand
GGGTGTATCATTTTAATTTGAAAGCACTGTACAACAAATCAGTTAGGAACAATTTTATGCTTTCCAGCCTTGATACATGCACTGATTAATTGTAACGCTTGATAACTTTAATCTTTATATATGCCACAATTGGGGCCATCACACTTCAATTCTGACAACTAGAAGACGGCAAAATGTTATAAGACCCTAGAGGGTCTTACACGCGGGTACCGTCAATAAGACCCCCTGCTTATAAGACCCCACTACCCATGCTTCCCTAATGGGGGTCTTATAGTAAGGGAATACTGTACTACCAATAATGATTTCAGTCAGTGTATGCAAAAACTTCATTTAATCGTAATAAGACTATTTATTGCACAAAATGCGAGATTTACTGCTGATGATGTATCGTGTTTTCGGATGGGCGATTTTTGGATGACACTTAAGTATCTGTCGATCAGATATATATGTTTATTGGTAATTCTTGCTTCAAATGCTCTTATCTTATTTGAGTATAGTATCTTGAGCCCAATAAACAATCTAATATAAAAATAGCGTACAAAATTTTCTGACCATTATTTCATCATAATATCAAATTTAGATTCAAAAACAAATTTGGAAGACTCAGTTTTGCAAATTAATTATGTAATCGCATTTATTTTATTGTATGAATAATTATTGTACTGAATTGTGTAGTGCAGTAATTATAGCTTGTCTTGTGTCTTACTACAAATGTAAAAAAAATACTTGAAAATGGCGTAATGAGCAATTAAATGATTAGTTTAAGATATACTCCAAATATATTTGTTTAAAAAATTCCGGCCCCAGGACTGGATGTCTTGGACTGATATAATAAAATTCTAATGTCCTAGGATAGGCTGTTTAATTTTTTATTTCTAGTCTAGTACTAAATGACAATTAAATGACAAACGTTAATAGGTATCTCGACACATGGACTAGTATACAAAACTACATTAAAACTTGTGTACTGTAAAAATGTAACTGGGTATATCATTTAAAGATATAAATTATTTTTCAACTGCTCTTGTGCTTAAGTTTGCATTCTACAACCGTTTTGCTTGCCATCAATTTTTTGATTGGTAACTTGAGCTCTTTAATTGTATGTCGTACCATTGGTATACCAAATTGGACATTGTTATAAAGGATTATTTGTTTCAAAATTGTGTCCCAAGAGACACGATAAAAGGAGTGAAATTGGCCCATTTCATTTCCGTGAATGTGTATCCAACGTTCAATTATAAGTTTTGGTCGTTCGGACACTTCCCTGCCTGACCCTTTAAGTGCTGTAAGTGACTTGTTAAAAAAAATCTACATAGTAAGCCTTTGATTGAACCTGTTAGGATAATGGACAATCCAGCGGCAATTGAGAACCATAGAAATCTACCATTATGCTCGGTGGGCGAATTTAGTTGTGGCAGCCAACGACTGTGCGACAGGGTCCCATAGAATGGGATTAAAATTAAATAAGCTGTCTAAACTAAAGTGGAATGTCCACGGCCGGCATTCTCGGATTTGGATTAAACATAGCTCATCATTAATCGGGAGCTTAGCTAAAGTTAAACTAACCTCGATTGGTAATTCTGAGCAGTTTTCTGATTAAGATTAACCTGAGCTTGGCTTAAGTCAGGTTTAAGCACAAGTTAATCCTAATCTTGAATCTTCTGGCGGGATTCCATTTTACTATTGTTTTGTCAACAAAAATTGAAAATCATAACGAAAAGGTCAATGTCTGTGAGTTACAACTAAAATGAAGTTACAAACACATTACCATTGCTTGGTCATAGGTGTGATAACTATAATCAGTGTAACTGCTTGGTCACCTTGGTCATCTTCTAAATTGAGGGAGTGTCACTGCAATGTTCTGCTAGTAGTTGGATCAAATGTCACTAGTCTCTAATTTGCACTCTTGCTACTTGTAGTGATTGTCAATTATTGGTCAATGGTAATGTTAATAACTCGGACGAGTATCACTGCTAGACTAAAAATTCAAAACTTTCAAAGCATCAGGTAAAAAATTATGCTTTAAGTTGGCCATGAATATTATTATTTTTTTATTGAAAGGTTTCACAAAGCCTCTATCGGACTAGAGTCCATGAAATTTTTCATATAGCTAAGTGATTGTAATTACAAGTGTACTTGAGTTTGGTTTGCATACATAAGAGTAATTTTCTAACTAATAGACAGTTTGAGTATGAATTTCATTCAGCGTTAACAATGTAGCATCAATGCTGTTGGATGAGAACGAAACAAGATCTAGTACTAGGAATTTGATTAAACATTACTATTAAGAATTACTACTAGAAGGAAGGGAATTAGTGAGTCATAATTGCTACCTAGGAAATTGAAAGTGGAGCAAATTTGAAGGATAAGTTGGACGGCCTTCTGGCTTCGGCGTTTAACTCAATTACGCATGACTTCGGTAACAACACCTTCTTCATTTAGACAGAAAATCTTGCTTTCTCTACGGGAAGTGACTTGCATGTAACCGTTTCGGATTCTAAATTTTGCGTCTCCTTTCATTTTTTTCCCAAAATCTCTGAGCTTTCCTTCTCTGGACCTTTCTAATTTTGTGAGCTCCGGATTGATGAATATTCCTTTCATAGAAGGATCTCTCGCCAAGGCCGATTTTTTGGTGAAGATTGAGTATTTGTCATTTTCTCGGATAAGCTTGACTTGGACCAATCTTGATTTCAGCGTTTTCTTACCGATTCTCCTGCAGCTGCTGAAAACAATTGAACCGAGCTCCAGTTTCTCAAAAACTTTACCCACAGCAGTTTCCAGCTCAGATGGGGCTTTCGTATTTGATTCCACGACTCCAGAAATGATTATATTTGAGCGCACTAGTTCCTTAGTTGGCCATAAATAGGGAGTGTCAATTGACCGGTTGCATTGGAGCGTACGGTACGCAAAGAGAATTTTAGAGACCCTGCGCAGCCAGAAGAAGGATAGGTTTCTCTGCGCGAAATCATTATTCATCCTAGGCCAAAAAGCAGACTAATCATGAGTCACAACTAACCAAGTCAAGTTACGACCACACTGAACTGAGCGTCACTGGCTAGTAAATGTGTTAACTCTCGCATGAATTTGTCACTATACAGACTCGGTGGTAATGCAATACGAATAATTTATTCACTAACAAAGCACAAACAATTGCCTGAAGTGTTTAAATTAATCATTAATAATAGTAAAGCCTTACTCGTACCACATATTAACTAATAGATAGTAAAATAAGTGATTGAGTAATGATCAATATTGTCTAAACTCGACTTTAACCTGCTAGATCAAGGTTTAACTTTTTGGCTTAATTTTTGGCTTAACTGCTGTGCGAGAATGGAAAGATGATTTAATCGGTTTAATCACCCCTCATTCTCGGCACATGGATTAGTTCAGGTTAAACTTTAGCTTAACTAAAATTTTTGGCTTATCTTGCGCGAGAATTGAATTGCGATTAAAATGCGATTTGTTTTGGTTTATGCCGATGCGAGAATGTCGGCCAAGGATTTAAGGTTTCGTCCTTGTAGTAGCATAATTGGACTAAATGTTTTTGGGTACATTAAATATGAACTCATACTAGCGATTGTGGAGCAACAACTACTAAGAAATTACACTTTTAATTAATGACAATCATGTGTATCGGGTTCAGGTTATGAGGTTCTTTTTTTTGAGGAGAGGATGAATCAACCAAAATTAACTTATAGGCGAGATTTGTATATGATAAACTTATTTAGTGACACAAATCCAAACTGAGACAAATTGATAAATAGCCTGATTTTAAAAGAAGATTTAATCTCAGTAAATTAATTCTTTAACATTCATGGTAAAGATAATAATCAAATTAGGAAAACATCTCTATTTTGTTTGAACTCGGTTTTGGTGACAATCAAAGCGCAACTAAGACAATCCGTAAAAAACTATACAATGCTAAATACAATAGAAAAATTATAACACAAGTTTAAACACTGAAATGGATCAATGAGGTTGAAGAAAAGAAGTGTAAAAATGAGTTTTTGTTTTTCTGCCAAGCACCAGTTACTCTCTTATCGTTTTTATTACAAAACTAGCAAAAGCTAGCCCGTTCTAGAAGGTTTTAAATTTATTGACGGTAAAAATTAAAGTTAAAAGTTTTTCAAATTTACAGTGCTGAGTTTCTTTGACTTATTTTATCTTTATGTTTTGCTGCTATTTGAAAAGAAGTAATAAATGCTTCCTTCCTCCTCTGCTTCTAAAAGCAAACTCAGAGAAAGCAGAAAATATGCTAAATTTTGCCATGCCTAGTTCAACATGTGAAAGGCAATTTTCCCAACATGTCAATTTTTTTTGGCAGGGAATTTATTAAAACAATGTTGAAAAAAGTAGTAATATCCTATACAAAATATAAAAACAAATGGTACATCAAGTAAATATAGTGTAAATAAAATGGTACAATACAAGATATAAGTTTTTAAAAAATGGCAGAAAACAAAATATTCTTTTCTCATTCTGTGCAATGCGTGTTTCATGGTCTAGGTTAGATTCTTAGTACCACACTAAATAGCTAAAAGAACTGTGTAGTTGCCAAGGGACCTATATGTATAAAAAAACTAAAATACCAGTGCATTGATGGTTAATTCACTATTAAAGTAGTGAACGTCAGTCCGCTAAGTTTTGTGAAGCAATCAAATTGTCCAAAATTAATTTATGCAACAATTTAGCAGCATTAATTTGTTTCTCAATGAGTTCTTCTAAGCCAATTTTCTTGGACACTGTGTTGCCATATCTGTTCTTCCAAGACTTAATAGCCAATTTGCATTCATTCTGTACAGTGCCGAAACACGCGATCACAACGCAGCAATTTAAGAGGCCAATTGTAGCCAGCCCTGGACAACCAATCCAAACACCAAAACTCATTTTCGAGTAAAGTTGCAGAGTTCCATAGTTGGCGGCTGTTAGAGTAACAAAGGCTACTGCATGGTGCACGAAAATTATGAATTGATGAGTCTCATTGAACATTGTCACAAGAAAGTGAATAGCATGGAAAATCCTGTATGAGTTTTGAGGTTGTTCGAATTTCGGCAGTTCCAAATCCGTACAAAATATGCTTTGTGAGATCCTAAGCAGATGTAAAACACAACTAAAAATGTAGCCGAAATGTAATTGTAATGTTAATTGTAAGGTAAAATTATGGAAGATAATTTCCTGGAAGGAAATCATGCTATATCGAAAATATCTATTATAAATTAGTTTATGAAAGTTTCGTGAAAACCCAGTTACTTGATTTTTGTAAGGAAAAATGTCAATACTCCCGCATGCACTTCCCAAAATAGAAATAGAATAACAGCATTGTGCCAGGTTTTGAACAATAGAAACGTTTCTAGCACAGAGAGCATCACAAAATTTATTCCCGTAGCATATTCTTCCAATCCGATGTCGACAAGTAGTGAGTACAAAAATATTGCCTTATTCGGATCCTCATAATGCATTAGAGCCATTGAAAGCAATATAAATCCAGCAGTTAGTACAACTGATGAAATCATTGTCGCCAACACTGGAACTAAGTCAACTGAGCCCATTTCCTTGCTAAACTCAATTTTTGCCTTGGAGTAGAACTGTAATAATTTGGAAAAGCTGTGTTCAATTTGCCCTGGATAAAAAAAGAATCGGCAGTCGACAAAAAAGGCTTCTATAGATGGGGCGACAATAAAAAATTGAAATACAAATTCACCCATCCGGTTATCTCTGTATAGTTGAACGAGGCGGATGAGCAAATACATAGTTTTCAGGGCATTCAGAATTATGGAAATGTACCATTGTGCACGATGGGCAAATTTTGTTGTTGCAGAGAACGACTGTGTGACAGGGTCCCATATAATTGGGTTAAATTTAAACAATGAATCTAAACTAAAGTAAAATGTCCAAGACTTTAGGCCTTTGCCTTGAAGAAGCATAATTTGGCGAACTTGCTTCATGGTATACTAAACGTGAACTATATAAACTAAAGATTGTGGATCGCAACAGCCGGTCATTTCAATAAAAAAAAATAATCAGGCGTATCAGAAGGGTTCAATTTTCTAGGAAAGGAATAAATCTAGGGAAATGTGTTATGGGCGAGATTTGTATAAATAATAAATGAGCTACGTCAAATTAAATCTGGTTTAAGAAAGAAAACTGTCAAACTACAGAATATAGAGTAATTTTACATCGCAAAAAGAATGAATGAATAGAAAAAAAATGGCAACGATTCCGGTTTAATTGTTAATAATATTAGTTTGAACATTTTCAAAGGAAATTTCGTCGCAGCAAAGTAGCAAATTAGATTTTCTTGGTAACACAAATACTACTCCAATGCGAATAGTATTGCAATACAATTAGTGTTACCATACGAATAGTATTCAATAACAATAGTAATAGTGTTATAGCTTCGAGTCGAATAATAAAAATCCACAAAACTTTACACAATCTTCAATAACAATGGCTTTAAATAAGTTATTGAAATTTATGCTTTGTCAATTTTCAACTTTGTAGAGTAGCATGAGCAACCTAGCAAGCCCGCTTTTTGTAACTTCTTTTCAAAACACGGGCTGGTTTGGCTAGTATTTATTATATTTCTAATCCTTTATTTTATTATTCAAGAAAGCAAGATGTTTGTAAATAAACGTATAGCACACATAGTTTAATGTCATACTAAGCTTACTCAAAAATTTTCCAAAAAAAAATTCGAATTTTGAATTTCGAAAAAAATCGAATTGCATCAAGATATATTTTTTAACAAAACTGAGGCAAACGGTTGTGATGATTACAAAATTTAACATGAAAGTATTACTACATATGTAACCAATGTGAGAAACAAACCATTTTATATTCTCATAATTTTGCTTAGAAATAATTATAAATAGTTAGAAGAATTAATTAGCGGTGAATCGTATTGAGTAATTGTAATGAGCCAGGAGCCAGATGACGGTTGAAGCGTTGTGGGCAGTGATATCAATTAAAACATACTAAAATTGAATTTATTAAAGTTTTGTGGTTCAGATTAAACTATTGTGATTATGTCGCACTATGATGATTAAGATGACAAAGTTTTTTATCCTTAATTTTTGCATATCAACACCTTCGCAACTTTTTACACACTTTTTTTACAGGGGCAATTAAAACTTTTACAATAACGATACATAAACTAAGATTATGTCTGAATGCTATAAATCTCTATCTGATTGAGTCCCATGCAGAGTTGAGGAAATGTGAAAGAAGCAAAAAGACTAATTTTTGTAATGAAATATGACCTTGAGAACTTAATGGGCAAAAAATTGCCGTTCTTTCAGATTGGCAATTTACAATTACTCATTTGCTTTGGGCTCTTCCGCAATGGCTCATTCACTATAGCCTCTCAAACGACTCTCGGATAACTGTAACAAACAAATAAACTACTTTTTTTTCAAGAGTAGGCTGAGACTCCATATGACTCTTATTCCTAGTTGTATCTTTTGGGCATATTTTTGGGTGTGAATGGAATCTGAGAAAATGTAATAAGAAGCCTCACCCTGATAAACTCGATCTACCTGCAATTAAATAACTATTTGATATTTGCATCAATTCCTGCTTTATAATTTCCAGCTCATTTGTAAACAAAAAATTTTAGAAGCTAATTCCCTCAGCTTCAAAAGTATAAAACGTAATAACTTTTCCAGGAGAATTATCAGTTAAGCATCTTTCAACTCTCAAGCCACTTCACCACTCCAAAAACCTCCAAAACTTCATTCAAAATGATGAAACTCGTAAGACACAAAACATAATTAATTAATACATAGAATTTATTAATTAGGCAAATTATCCAATGGTTCACCTAAATTGTTCAATAGTAAAAAAAATCAAATTTTTGAAATTTCATAAAGGAACATTTTAGCGGAACAGCGCACAGCAAAATTTTTAAATTCTCTTTTCCTTAAAACGTCGATTGGCAAAAATGCAGTTTTTTATTCTCGAAATTTGTTTAAAAGTGTGTGCACGATTATTGAGCATAATCGTATCATAAATATTTAAACTAATCAATTACACAGTTACTCAATTACTCATATTCTATTAAATTTCAGATTGTTGTCGTCTTGGCCCTCGTTGCCGTGGCTGCCAGCCAAATTGTGTACAGCAACTACGCCAATGGTGCCAATCTCCATGGACCATATGCCGCAAGCACAAGCACGGGCATCAGGCGATATGGCTCCACCGGAGGATTTATTGCCAATGCATACACTGCTCCAGTGTATGGTGCTGCCACCTATGCTGCCCCATACGCTGCCACCTACGCTTCACCATATGCTGCCACATATGCTTCACCATATGCCGCCACTTATGCCATCTAAGCCAGACATTCCACTCCGGTGCTTCCGGTTTTTTACAAACAAAAAGTCAAATTGAATAAAATCAAGTCTTTCAAAATTCACTTTAGTGGAGTAGTGTGTGGCTTTGCAATTATTTTATTTAGTCACATGCAAATTTTAAATTTGTAGTTTACAGAATTGTTGCTATTACGAGAAGAACAACGTATATTAACACAAATCTCTGGAAGAATTTTTTTTGATTTAGTTTCCCATTATCATCTACAAATATTTGTGCAAATTAATGAAGCAGCTGCGGATAACTTAAACATATACAACAGAGTTTTATGCAAATAAACTGAAAGTGGAAATTTTAGTGAAAACTGTCATTTCCCTAATCCAACCTTTCCTAAAATATCATTTTTTACCTGAAAAATAGCACAACTATAATAATAGCATGATTTCATCTTCAGTTAGAAAGTTTATTTTCATATTTTTTTGTTTTTTAAGCTACAACAGCAGAATCATAAACATAGAGCAGTTGGTGTTGGGTATTCGATAATGAGGGTTCCGACCCTTTAGAGGGTAAACCATTCTGCCACTGATGGTTAGGTGGCAATTAATTAAACTGTAATTAGAAACTACAAATTTAGTGGGTTTAGTTGTGAGACTTAACTAGCTTGTTTTTTAGCTCTGCCCTAAATTTTTTGTCAAAGTAATTTTCACAGTACACGCCGATGTATTGTCTACGCAGAGTAAAAATGAACCGCATAAACCGCAACGGGCACCGTCACTAGGAAGTTTCCCCTCAAATCCAAAGTTTTCCAACCACTTAAATTTGTCGTTATTCCACTTCATTACTAATATGTATTTAATGCTTAATTTTGCAAATAGTTTAGTTAAAATAAAGTAACATTGATTATTTTTGCATCAATACTTGTCAAATTCAATACTACTAATAAAACTGGTTTTCATTCTTGTCGCAATGGTTGATACAAAAATTTGTGTATCCCTAATAGTAGTAATAGTAGAGGATTCTTTGGTATTAAAAGTAACTTCCAAATTGTAAATTACAATTATATTACAATTTGTAATACAATTGATAATTGTAATGTGATGTAACAATTATATAATTTGGAAGTTAATTACTGAACTAACACTATGATATTACCAAGAATAATTTTCCTAGCTGTAGTATCAAAACATTTTCCTTCTTTCAAAAATCAATAATTTAACCACCTTATAAACATGGTGTGTTGTTGAGGCTCGGGAGCATGGCATGGTATTGAAAGCTCTGCCTGCGTGCGTGTGTAAGTTTAAATTACATGGCTTTGGGAACTGCAGACGTCCATGTGAGAAAGAGACACTGAACCATCGGCATACTTTGCTACCAAAATCGCTGGAAGCGATATTTTATGCAGAATTAATTAATCAGTAATTAATGCTGATGAAGAAAGTTGATTATTTAGCTAAATTAAATTTCAAACGCAAGTGTGCTCACGGGATTCTAGTTCTGTTTTCATTTTTTTTTTAAATTATGAAATTTATTTCGCATAAAACCTGTATGTACAAAGAACAGAAAAAATTGAAATCTTGGACCTCGCAATGCATAATCTAGAAATTGCATTGCACATGGCAGTACAATTAGTGCAATAATGTTTTTGTATAAAGTATTTGTTTTGTAAACAGAGGCATCATACGGACAACTTCTTAATGTTCGGATAGGTCGAGCAGAGTTTTGTGGCTACTCATCGACCATAGTCCATCCGTTGTCCATGACGTTCAATTTCTTCAACATCATTTGCTCCAATTTGTCTATCTTTGTAAGTATTTCAGGAATTTTAGACAGTGATTCCTGTTGATAAGCAATCTCGTCTAATTGATCTTCCACTGCTGAACGAAAGCATTCTTGTTTTTCAAAGAAGGCTTCTTGGGCCTTCGTTGTGCTTGTAATTTTTTGTAATATATCTTTCATAAGCTTCATCATTTCCTGAGTTGAACCTTCAACTACAGAAACACGCTCCGTGAGACTTTTTAGTATTTCTTCGGTTTGGGCATTTTGCATTTGCTCATTTCCTGTTTTTCCTTTTGGAATCAGAATGACGTTGTCCATTGCTTGTGTTAGTTCTGAGGTAGATTCCTTTTGATTTTTTACGATTCCTGTCATTTTACCGTTAATTGGGATACCATTGTGTTTGAAGTAAGATTCGGCAGCAGCATTCAACACAAACAGCAAAACTACAGTTGGATATTGGTTCATAAAAGATCCAACGTCTGCTGAGACCATTCCATTGACAGGTTTACTGTTAACTTCGTAAATTCGGTCTCCTTCTTTCAACCCAGCTCCAGCTGCAATGGAATTTGGTGACACGTCAGTGACGCAGTGTCCGATCTCGGCGTTGTACCCATGACTAAACCCGTAACGCTCAGTTTTGGCTACCTGAATTAAAGCATTTAAGGTTAGGTTTACCTTAACATTTAATAGCTTATAAATTCTGTAACTGGAATTGCTACTGATGCTAGTTATGAACCGCATTGTAACTAATAATATTTTTGTTGAACCAAAATATGTTCAAATCCATTTAAAAGTTTGTGACCATGAAAATAGTAATAGTGTAATAATGTTTGTGCATTGAAAAA
The DNA here is from genome assembly GCA_021029175.1 of Bilobella aurantiaca. Lineage (NCBI taxonomy): Eukaryota > Metazoa > Arthropoda > Collembola > Poduromorpha > Neanuridae > Bilobella > Bilobella aurantiaca. Next base: position 30,590 of record VYYI01000203.1, on the reverse strand, counting down.
TGTTTGTCAAGGTAATCATTTCCTTTAAAGCTACAAAATGTGACAATTTAATAAAAATTGGTAGTGAATTGTAATTGGTAAAATTAATATAAATTAATTTTTTATAGGGTTACCCGAATTAGAAGCAACAGTCGAGGGTGCGGCGGCATAGTATCCTACAAATGGACTTCAATGGCGTTAAATAAAACTGAAATCAATTATATTGGCGTTTCGGGCAATATTGAAATGGTATGAGTAGTGGTTTTGAAGTGGTATAAATTCGAAGACAAGAATTACACTCCCCTTCCCGAGTTTCTGAAGTACGAAAATAAAGCTTTGCCTTGGGCCCTTTTTTCGGGTCAATTTTCTATTCTTATTTTCACAAAACTTACGCTCCGAAAGAATGTCTGAAATACAAAATTTGTTTCTTATACAGGACAAAACTCAAAATAGCTTAAAATGCACAACACACGTAGAAACAAGCTAAAGTTCTTGAATTCCTTGTCGAAGCAAAATTTTAAAACGGTTAACGAGAAATTGGTTTCTAAATTTATTCTAATATGGTACTATATTGATATTTGTATTAACAATACAGTGATATCGTGATGATGCAAATTCCAAAAACTAAAATGACACGCAGTTGATTTTTCGATAATAATTGCGGAGCTTTCTCGAAAGTTTCAAATATAATGTTGTTTTTTTTTTAAAGTGAGACAATCAGACTTTATTTTTTTTTTCCAGGAACACAGGTGCGCAATTTAATTTTCCAAAAACTAAACAGATCCTGAGCTTGGAAACAACATCACTATCCCTTCTCGTCTTTATAGACTATGGACAATAACCCCAGCAGTATGAAAATCTAAAATTTCGGAAAATGGTCACTGTTTGGCAAATACTGACAATCGTTTAGCTACCAGATATTGTATAATGCGGATCCTTTATTTTGTGGCCATTTTTTGCTCTATTTGACATTCCCCTATGGCCTGGTCATCATGTGCTTGTGCGTATGAGAGGGGAGGGTGGTATCGGCCTTTGAGTTGACTGGAAAGTTGCTAGGAATAAGGCAAAAAAGGATCTGCTAGGTAGTGTTGACCACTGAGGAACCTGCAAATATTGAGGCTGAACACCCCCGTATTGACCGAAGTTCATCCTCCACGACCGCAGCTTTCAAGGCTTCCACTCACCACAAAAACCACTTTATTGCTGCGATTAATTAATTATCTAAAATTAGCATTAATCTATTTAGAATAGGTTGAATATGTACAATTTCAAATTATTTGAGGTAATTTGCACCTCAGAATTCCTTTTCGGTAGATTGCTTTATTTCAAGAATGCAGAATGTTCTAATGCAATTGAATTAGCCATGAATTTATTTGGGCGTTCGGAACCTTTCATTAGTAGCGGAAGCGAAGCTGAAAGCTACTTATGTTTTCGTTATTTCTGTCCGTCGGTCCGTCCGAGTATCACGTGTATCTTAGGAACCACTAAACATATCTCGAAACTGTTTGCAGTGATGTGTTCCTAAGGTTGCTGTCCAGTTCAAATTTTTGTTTTTGTTTGACCGGAAGTGACTCCCTTGGGGGTCAAATATCAAGGTTAAGAGATGTTATTCTATGACAACATAAAAAATGACCCTTACAAAAGTTGTCCCTATTATAAAGGGGAGCAACACTTGTATAAGACACTTTTCTCTGTGACCCCTCAGTGATCCCTAAAATGACCCCTTAAACTCAAAATGACCTTTCAAGGTCAAACACTAGTTTTGCATGAAACGAAGAGTTATGATGATCCCGATGTTTGTAGAGCCCTTCTTCACCTGGAAATGACCCCTTGACCTCAACATGACCTTTTAAGGTCAAACTCTAGTTTTGCATGAAACAAAAAGTAATGATGATCCTGATGACTTAAAACGCCTTGCATAATTGGAAATGGCCTATTGACTTCCGAAAAGAAAGACTTCTATTTTCTAGTCTAATCTTAATATTTTTCTAGTTCTAAGTTTCCTACTTCCGCTACTGGTTAACCGTTTTACCACGGTTTATCCTTTTTAAAGTTGCTCCAGTAAAACATAAAATTCCAACCAAAAAAATCCATCATCAACCTTTTAATTCTAAACAAATGTTGTTCGATAGTGTCCTGTTAGATTTGAGTAAGTTGATTTTAATTATTTCATCGTAATTTGCCAATGGGTGTAATTTATTTACTGTACAAAACTGATGCATAATTCATTGTACTAGAATGCATCGAGCTTACTGTACCTAATGGACTTTACTCACCAAATAAAAAGTAGAATGAACTGTTTAAGAAAAACACTGTTGCTGTAATTTAGCAAACGAAATCATACTCAAATATAACTTAAACTTAACATTTTAATCAGTAAAAAATAGTAGTAACAAGTAGCAAAGTTTTTAAGGAAAATTAGATCAAATGAATGATTGACATAATTGTTACAAAATTAAGGTTGCAAGTAATATTTAATTTTCATGCTAAAAACAAACTTTGATTTCTCCTCCTTTTATTCTGAAAACTTAATCATAAAATTTTTGGGTTATGTTGTAGTATCCACAAAGAAAATATCTACAACGTGTCCACATCAAACCAAAGACTTCTTTCCGAACCACTTTCCAAACTATGGAACAAGAAGGGGACCAATTTTAGATCGACCGTCTTAAGTTGAGTGTTTATGACCAATTTAAACACAACGTATCTTAACTCTTGTTCTGTTTTCTGTATTGTTAACTTGAAAGAAATGAAAGGGTATCTATCCTGTGTATCGCCCAGCATTCCGTATTGATCACGCACACAGTCAAAAACACATTTGATTGAGGCAGTTAGCTGGAGTTTTGCCTGCGCTTCTGCTGTAGTTTGTGTCCAAAAGACATCTAACAAATTCTGAGATTCCGGTAAAACAAGACCTCCAACAAATGGTTTCACTTGCCATAACTAGGGAAAAAATAATAAACTAATATTTTTCAATACAAAGTAATTTCAACAATGCAAGTACTACAATGTATCCATGAAATTCAAATTGAAAGCAACCTCACTTAAGACTTATCATCAAAGTGCAGCCTTACATTTTTTATGTTAAGCGAGCTTGTCTGAGCCCTTAAATATACTTTATTATATTGGAATGTTTATATGGAATATAGCAGTTACTGTCAAACTTCTTAAAAAAAATTTTTCACACAAATAGAGAAAATACGCATGAATTCTTGTTTGAAGTATCTTAAAACATTTGCTAAAACTTAACAAACCTTTTTTTCGTTTAATTTAACTTTAGGTTTAAGTTTTAGGTAATTAGGATAACAACAGAACTTAAAAAAGGCATACTTATTCTAAATTACACTTCAGTGTACGTTGATGTTTAAAAATTGGTTATCAGTGCTTAGTTATTCATAACATACCATGGCTTGCTCTGGACTTCCCGCGAGAAACAGCATATGTAAGGCTGCCTGAGATAGACCTAAAATGAACTCATCATTACTGCAAAATTGAGATATTACAATTTTTCCATCTTCGTCCGACAAAGCCACCAAGAAAGCAATTTCAGGTTCTTCAAATTTGTATAAAAAGGCTTCTACTCGCTGCCCTCTTAAGTCGTCTTTCTTGTATGTGCAGTAATGGGTTATGGTTCCCTCTGGAACAGAAATGTCGCACCCTTTGTTGGACTTGAAAAGTTCCAATTGTTCTTCTGACGTATATTGCATAATATAAGCCTTGTTACACTCTACCATTTGAATCGCTTTGTACATGGCTTCCTTAACGCTGCAGCATTCGCCGCGAATAATAGCGTCTTTTGGAATACGGTTGCTTTCTACCGATATCCATGACTAGGAACAAAAAATATTTAGACTTTAGTATTTCCAACTGCGTGTATACATTTACCAATCTCAGCCAAGCATCAGCGGCCGCTTCGATCAGAACAGTCGGACGTCCAAGTTTTTGTAATACAGGTGGGCCAATGTGTTTCATTTTAATGATAGCAGTAATGTAAACTGCGACAGTAGCTCCACGCCTTGGCATCTTTAACTCGAACAACAAAATGTTTCTAGTAGATGGTTGCGGCAAAGTAGCAAATATCAATTCTCCAACTAGGATGATTTGCTTGTACATAATTGACTCAAAACTGGTACACTTGCGGAGATCGCCTTTTACTTTCGACATAATTACTTGCATCTCTTCAGTTTCGATTTTACAATGACGAAGATCAACCTTTCAATGATTTGAAAAACAGAATTAAAAACAAAATTTATATTGTTTGGTTTTCAGTAATATGGTTTTCAAAAAATTAGCTCTTAACCTTAAAACAAACATATTAGTATTTGATACGATGTGGGCAAGATAAAATCTGATTGCAGATGGAAGGCACTTATGGTTAGTATTTCTATTTATCAAACATACGCAATTTTTCTTATAATTTTTTTTTGATGCTCTTTGACATTTGCCTATAGGCCTGGTCAATGTTTGCGTGGACAAGTGAGTGGAGGAGGGTGGTTTCGGCCTGTTGAATTGACAAAGAAGTTCCGAGGTCTGAAGCTAATGGGATTTCAGCTGGGTAGTGAACGTGGGGTTGACCAACGAGGAGCCACTTGCTTAACTTGCTTAGGCAATGGCTGAGCACCACATTAGACATACCCACTCTTCTTCAGCTTCCACGACCGCAACTTTCCAAGCCTCCACTCACCACTATTGCACCACCACTTTTTTTTTACTGTGCTGACTGTGGTAGTGCCGGGATTAGATCTCGGCAAGTTAGGACAAGAGTCTTGTGACCGACAGCAAAAGGTAAGGTTTGGAGTGTTATCCACTGCGCTGGCCAGGGCCTCTTGCTCCAGAGACCTCAACAACTCACTCTTATGCTCTGTGTCACTGTGTGGGGTTAGCGCCACAGGTCCCGCCTCACTAGAGTTTTAGCCCCTAGGACTCTATTGTCTTAAGACAGTATGCAAATTGCCCTATCTTTAACTCAGGCAGAGCACCTTATCCGTGGGCTCTGGCAAGGTCGGAGATTAGGGACATAGGGCCTTTCGCTTGATGATACTTTTAAAGCCTGCACTACAACAACGCTTATCTATTCTGCCTTAGCAGAAGTAAAAGCAACTTGCATGGCATAGGACCTTGCCGTATGAAGACGGCGAAGGTAGCGCTCGAACCCGCATTTCCACCACTTGTGAGCGGCAGAGCAAAAGGTAATTTTAGCAGTGTTATCCACTGCGCTGGCCAGGGCCTCTTGCTCCAGAGACCTCAACAACTCTCTCTTATGCTCTGTGTCACTGCGTGGGGTTAGCGCCACAGTCCTAACCCCCTGGAGTACGGGCCTTGGGCACTTATTATATTTAGGATATATAAACCATTAACCACGTAAAATAAAATTTTGAATTAGTAAGCCCCTATAACAAGAAAGCGAGGTATGAATTTGGCCTCCACTTATCACTACCACACCAACAATTTCCTACTACAAGGGCCCTACCCCCCAGAATTACGTGACGTGGACAGAATTCCATTTTGAAATTGTCGTAGAAAGTATTTACTATACTGACCAGGATATGATCTTAAGTGTTCAAAACTGAACGTTTATTGGAGTATCAATGTCAATGTCAAAATTTGATCAGTACACTCACCACTACCACACCACCACTTTTTTCTGTGCTGGTTACTGTGCTGGTGACGGGATTAGATCTCGGGACCTACCCAACTTAGGACAAGGGTCCTAACCCCCCGGACTACGGTCTTTGGGGTAAAAGTCGGGTATTATTAAACATTATACTCACCGCTCCAAACAACAAGGATGATTTCTCGGCAAAAATTAATTGAATTTGAACTGCTGTTTTGTGAAGTATGTCATTTATGTGGCCGTAAACATCGGTCTTGCACACGACAATTTGACTATGTTTGGCAGCCGTATTAGGATTGCCAATTACACCGGGACTGCCGGTAGTCTCCGGTAGGATTGTTTTCTTCAAAGAAAGTAGTATTGCAACATTTTGCGTCTTGGAATGTTCACTAAACACAAACACATGTAGCTCTTCTTTTCTACCTTTCATAACGCTGCAGTCAAAATTTGCATACTTTTCAAAGTTGCAATTTTGCTTTTTCAAGTTTGCAACCGTTCCAACCTCTTCAGCAGAATTGACTTCGGTCTTGAATGCATCCAGAAGCACTTTGTCGATGTCACTTGAAAATTGCTTCTTTATTGCTTGTGCCTGCTTACCGCTACCATTTACCCAACTCTGCAATTATAAAATGAGAAAATTAAATTAAAATCTTGTTTAATTGGCTTACCACTACTCGTTAAGGAAAAAGGTAAACCTAGATGCTACAACCTTATCATTCTATAAACATTATCTTACCACGTTTTGAGAAATGCAGGCAACAATGTTAAACAATTGCAGAAGAACTGTAAAGTTTTTCTTTGAAAAACCCATACTAGCTACAACGCTATGCAATCATCAAAGGTACTGCACACAGCAAAATTTAAGGCAGCGGAGGGCACAAGAACGCTAGAACTGAGACAAAATATAAGGATTTGTGTACTCTTTATTACTATTGCAAGAGAAAAAAACTATAGCAAGCTTAATCATATGCACCTAAATTCCCTCGAAGCAAAATACACTACAATTTTTTTGGTACAATAATGATTTAGCTCTGCTTGCTAGTAGTAAAACTTAAAGTAAATATAATATAATCATTTCATTATATATTGCATATAACATTTAGTTTGTAAAAATGCTTGCTCAAAAACCTTCTTACCGTGTTTATGGGCCCTGCTTAAAAGACATCCATTCACCACGACAAAAATGATCTAGGAGAACCAAATCTCCAGAAACTAATGTCAACTGCAGCGGGCTAATGCCAACACAATTGATACCAAATTTAATCATACTTGTTAATCCTGAGTTAAGAGATACATACCTTTTGTGGACAGCTGTGTAATACCATATTATTATAACTTTGCATTACATATGATTCATAGAAAATATTCACCATTTTAGCCACTAGCTTGAAGTAGTGCCGATGAGTTACAGCTTGAAATAATCTTAGAGCGAACCTTAATATCTTTACTTTAGCTTTGTATTGCTTCCTTTCCTTCTATAATTTCACTTGTAGCTTCAGTCTCCAACTTCAAAAACTCACGTCACCAAATTGAAAAAAAAAAAAAGAAAATGACGCTGCATTTGTGATCGATCCGTTTCCCAGCATTAGGATTGGTTCTCCTCTTGAAGCATTTAATTTGCGTCAGATCACAAAATGAATTAGCAAGGGGAAATGGAAATTTGAGGTGGAGAACAATTAAGCAAGCAATTTATCCCGTAGTCCCTTTAGAGAGGGAGGCTACACAAAATGGCGGAGATCTAAAATTTCAAACCCCTTACTTGCAAGTTTTGTTAAGGCGGCTATGGTATTAAAGGAATAATAGAGGGAATGAATAAAAGCCAAATGGTGCCTAGAGCGATTCTTTGTACTCTATTCACATTTATTTATAAAATTTTAGTAATTAAAAAATAATAACAATTTAATGTAAGTCAGTATAATTTTATCGCCAAATAAAACATTATGTTATTTATTTTTATGCAAATTGTACATTTATGAGTATGATAATTTTGCACCCAACTTCAGTCAAGCCCTCCCATTTAGTAAGTCGTAAGTGGCAACTATGCCCCTATTTGGTCTATTTAACATAGAATTACAACTAACTACACTATTAAAACTCAGAGTATCTACGGGAAACTGTGTGGAAAGGTGGCTCCCCCTAAACTAGTTAAATATTTCATCACTCTCTACTACAGCTGAAGACATCTACCTAAAAGTACAACAAGTTTTCCTGAGCCAACTTTTTAAAACATTTTTATTGATTTATTAAAGAATTCTAAGTAGGTGATCACTACTCAAGCCCGTCCTGGGACAGGAATACCTTTAATTGCCTACTTAAACTGACTAGACCTCAAATAGTTTATTTACATTTGACTTAGTCTAATAGAAGGTGTATGAATTTGGAAGATCTATAAATCTTTAGCGAGTAAGCCTACAGTGAATCCATAGGATGGCCTAGCTTAAAATATAAATATCGACGTTATTTTTCATTATGTTGGTGAATAGTTTTTAAAAGTATATTCCACTCCTAAATTTTTGAAACTTGATACGATATTCGGTAAATAGTATTACACAAGTTTTGATTAGATCGGCCAAAAAAAGTGAGGCATACCTTTGCACCGCGAATGAAAAAATGGAATCCGTTACCGCTTTCGCACCGGGGGGTGTTGGATTGGACCTAGGGGTATTCGGTGAAAAATTTAGTATTTTTCAAAAAGGAATTTGTCTGGATTATTGCATAACTTTTTGAATCCTGACATTTGGAGTAGATTGAGAACATTAAAAAAAAATTTAAATAAAAATCCAAGTTTTTTGCGAAGTGATCCCCCTGTAAGCGACAAAATGACACTAAAAAAGTTGTTCAGAATAAAATCCTGAGCAACTTTTCCTATTAAAATTTGTATCTGCGGTCACCGTTCGAGGTCACCAGTGACCCCTCGGTACTTTGAAATTTTTTTCAAAAACTGAAACATGTCTTATGATAACCTCAAAAATGACCTATACAACATTTGTTTACGTACTAAAAGTGAGTAACTTTTTTTTTAATTTTTCTAAGCCGTTAGGTGTCTAAGGTAAAAGGTCACATTTCTTGATTGCGGAAGCCAAAAATTGGATAAAGCTAAGTTGTTCCTTTCAGTAAACTAATCAAATTTTACAAAGGTTATTTTGACGTAATTTCAACACTTAAACGCAATTTTTGAAAAATACTGAATTCCGGTACTTAAATTTTCAAAAGTGGTTTTATTAGATGGACAAAGCTCACATGTATAAAACTCAAAAATATTTCCAAGTTTTTTGAAAAGTGATTCCCTTTTTAGAGACATAATTCGGAGTTGCCCGAGAGGTTAGAGCATCAGTCTCTCTCCCTAGGTGCCCGAGATCGAATCTTACCATAGGCATTACATTTATGTGTGCCTGGGTATCTCGATCCGCCCAGAAAACAATTCTGTTTCCCAATGCTCGGCGTGAGTCTCACCTTCCTAACAAATAGGTAGTGGGCTCCTTGTTACAAACATACATAGCGACACAATTTTGAGTCGAAGAGATATTGTTTGCATTATTTCTTAGTTGTAGGATTTAGCCGGCTTGGAGGTATACTACTTTTGTGACCCGTGCAGCCAATGTGTAACAGTATAAGAATTGATTAGGATTGTAAAGGATTGCTTTGCTTTGACACGTAATTGACGTTAAATCACGATATTGTAGCAGGCACGATTGTTGCAGCACGATTTTGATTTGATTGTTAATTTTTCAGCTAAATTTAAATTAACTTTGAAAACCCAGGTAGTGCTCAAGGTGGCTCCCTAGTGTGCTGATTCACTAAAGACACTGACCAAAAAAATTTATTTGAAACAGATACACTTTGTTTACGCCGCATTCTCATTCGAAAACGATTTTTAAACAGAAAACTGTTATTAACAAAACAATGCTTTGGCTGGATTTACAATACCAAGTTTTCACATTTTTTAATAATGGAATATGTAAGGTGGCAATACTGAGCGTCGGTGGGTGTACTTAAAGATCGCACCTTGCTGTTAAGAGTATTTGCCGCGATTGTTCGTTTTTCTGGCAACAGTGGCAAAAGAATACTTTCCTATTGCTGCGCTTCTATGTTTGAAGAGTTGGCCATGCCGAGTTTTACCATTATAGGGAAGTGCCAACTGTATGAAAGGTTTAGTAACCTTGTCTATGTACTTCGCAATTGCAGGAGAGTAAAGAAAATAATATATTGCGCTTGTCCCACTTGTGGAGATGATGACGGTGAAGTCACCATTATGATTACCCGGGAGCCTTCCGTTGCCAGTGGCTAGGCCATTCTTGTTTAATTTTATCTGAATTTGAATGTTCTGTAAATCTGTACATAAATAGAGCCTTAGAGCGAAACCTAGTCATCACAAATTTGCTCTTATTGCCCATCACAGATTTCACTTCAAATGCATGGCTCGAAAGTGTTGAAATACCAATTATTGTGGAAAATAAGCAATGCTTTATTCAACAATAAAGTAATTAATTATACTAATTATATTGTTTATTAATAATTTTTCAATTCTTAGTATTAATTATTCAATAATTGGTCGTAAACTGGCTTGAACAATCGGCGGCTAACACTGGAAATAATAGTTGTGATTGTTACAAACACAAGATCAAAATCTCTATGGAAATTAAAAATCTATACTATTTATCTATACTTTACAGTGTTGTTTCCTACAAAAGAGCAACAACAAGAGTAATTAGAGCAGACTATAATTAATAAATTAATTAACATTTAGTTATACAACTACCACTTCCCTTAAACAAATTAGCAGATGAAACGTGTCTTGGTTAGTAATTTCAACTCTACTAATCTTTACTATAACACAGCAGAGATTGTTTTTGGTAACAAACAACAATTACATAGTAACCAATAACCACAAATCCCCAATGCTTATCTGATACAAAATTATGCATTTATACCGGGGAAACGTCAAACCAAAGACTCCTTACCCAGCCATCTATACGAGTGAGAAACAAGAACGGGACCATGACTAACTCGCTATTTTGAAAGTCTGTGTTCTTGACTATTTTAAATATAACGTATCTAAATCCGTATGGTTTTGGCAGCTTTACTTTGAACGAAACGTAGTGGGCAATTTCCTGATTACCAACCAACAGTCCATATTGATAGCGGTCATAGCCTGTCTTAATATTTAATAACGCAGTGAACAACAGTTTTGCCTTTTTTTCCACCGTATTTGAGCTCCAGAAGTCATCCAGAATTTTTTGACTATCATCTTTATCGCTCTCCAAAGAAAGAAAAGGTTTCGGTTCCCAGCACTAGGAATTGAAGAAAAAATTGCTCAATTATGGCGTAATAAACAAAACAGTGTTAAGCTAAAACATATAAAAAACTATACATATCCTCTACATAAATTGAACGTCCAAGCTACGACGCGAAGTTTACCATTATACAATTTATTGTGACTTTCTGAAAGTAAAATACATTGGTCGGTCTTTAAAAGGTAAATTTCATGCAGAAAATGTTTAATTTCAGCAAAAGGAAAGCGGATTTTGTTTCATATGGGAAACACTGAGATACATTTTTACATGGTAACAAGGTAAATTTTTTAAATGAACCAATTAACTTAAACGAACACCACTAGAAAAAGAAAGTTTAAATTGTGTTTGAGCATATATTTGAAGCCATAGAAATGCATGAGCTTTACGATTACATAAATGAACGGTGGTTTTAGCGTGCAAAAACCTAACCATCGTTCACCTGCCCAATTATTCCTGTGCGACACTATGTATTTATACATTATTGTATTATGTATTATTGCACATTATGCTTAAGGTTTCTGAACGTACTATAGCTTTGCCAGAACTTCCAGCGCGAAAGAGGGCATGTAGTGCAGCTTGAGACAGGCTGAAAATAAATTCTTCATTATGGCAGACCGGCGACACTACAATATCCCCTTCCTGATCTTTCAAAACTAGCAAATACAAGGGCACTTTCTCTTTTAGTATGTATAAGAAAGCCTCAACTGTTTGACCAATCTTCTCATCTTTCTTGTATGTTGCAATAGTGTATTATATTTGTAACTGTTTTATCCGGGCCCTCTGTTTTAGGATGTATTATTTTGGACTTTGAGTAAATAAATGACGTATTAAGATCAATCGCTTCTATGGCTTTGTCCACGACCATTTGCAAGTTTGAGTCTTTGCCACAATTAATTATTTCAGGCGAAAGTTGGTTAATAGGTTTCCATGACTACATAAAAGAAAATTGTTTATGAACCAAAATTTGGCATGAATTGTTTTTTCTATTACTAGTCTTAGGCGAACGTCGGTCAGGGCTTCATGCCACGTGGTTGGGCTACTAAGTGTTTTCAGAAGTGGCTGCTAACGTGTTCTTCATGTCAATAATGGCAGTAATGAATGCTCTGCTGGTAGCTTCACCGGTTGGCATTTTCAGTTGACACAACAAAATTTTCGTTAAATCAGGCAGTGATGTATTTGGAAACGACAATTGTCCCAACAGCTCTATTTTCTTGTACATAATTGATTCAAAATGGATGCTCTTGAACAGACCATTTTTGAGTTGCGATATAATCTGTTGCTTTTCATGTTTCTTGAAATCAAGGCGATGCAGTACGGGCTTTGTCAAATAAGAATTTTTTTATATTACTTGTTCATCAATCTTCATAAAAAAATTTCAAGCATTTCATACACGCACAACAATCAAAAGCGTATCTTACGCAATAGGAAAAAAGCAACCATTCCCTGCCCGAATCAGAGCGCATAAAATTTACTATTTTTTGGATCATTGTTTATGATTTACGTAAAAAAAGCGTTGAAAGTTGATTTAACATAGTAATTGTCATTTTCATGGGTCCGTTCATTTGTAAAAATTGCACTTCTAAACTAAAACTGCAATTGCGTTACAAAAATACATTGTCATTTCAACGCTCAATTGCACTTCGGAACAATGTGACCCGGGTGCCTGTGCCTAAGACCCGGATGCCTCTCCTAAGACCCATATGATCTCCAACTGACCTGTAGGGAAGACCTGTGACCTCTAGTGGGTCGATGAGTGGATGGATGGTGGGTGCTGGTGGCTCGTACCCACCACAACACGAAGAAAATGAACGGAGAGCCACAAGGAGATGTTGCTCCGTTGATCCTTTATTTCCCACTGCCTAACCTATGCTTATCCTATGCCTATCCTATGCCTTCCTCCTTCTTCTCCTTCCCGCCACAACAAGGACAATTTCCCAGGTACGGCAATTAAAGTTAATGAGATTTATAAGGGGTTTCGCTAATAAATTAGTAATGACTTAGTAAAATTTAGGGTCATTTTTAAATTATTTGTTTTCTAATATTGGGTCTCATTGCTAAGAGAGATGAGATGAAAAAAATGAAAACTCAAATTGCAATTACAAAAAAAAGTAAATCAAATTGTAATACACAAATACAAAATAAGTTAACTGCAAAATTCAACCGCAAAAACTAGTTAAAAAATTAAAAAGGAACTATGCATAATGCAATTGCAACATAAAACTATAAACAAGTACTTTACAAATTAAATAACAAAATGCAATACCAAAATAATAAAAAGAATTTTAATGTAAAAATCACGCAATTATAAATTGATCTAGAAAATATAAATACTCATTGAAAACGAAATTGCAAAATCAATTATAGACTTGCAACGTTAATAATAAAAAAAAATAAAAGTGCAAAATAAAAAATCGAATAAAACAGAATCCGACTTATGGGCTCCGTAATTTTGTTCGACTAGATATTTTGAATTTAAAATTTCTAATTTTACTTATCTAACTTGAACTTTTAATTTTTTTGATTTCTCAACAATGTTTTACATTTCGGATTGTATTTTGAAGTTGAATTTTCTATTTTGTAACCGACATCAAAATTGTTCAATATTTTACCTCAATTGCCTTTAATATTTTGTACTATGGGTTCATTTTTCTGTGAATCGGTAATGATTTGAGTTATTTCCAACCAATTGTTATTTGAATTTTGTAATTGAATTTTAAAATTTAATATTATATTTGGCAATGTTATTTTGAAATTTGGCTTGTTAAAGACAATTGACTTCAATTTAATTTTTAACTATGCAATTGCATTTGCATATTAACTTTCAATTTTGCAAGTAAATTTTGCAGTTTCTTTTTTATTTTGCAATTTGATTTATGATTTTGCAATTCCATTTTTTATTTACATTTTCTTAATGCCCTTGTCCATTTTGCAGCCCAGTTTTGAATTTTGAATTTAGTTTTCAATTTTGCAATTTCATTTTGCAGCCCAGTTTTTAATTTAGTTTTTAATTTTGCAGCCCATTTTTTAATTTTGCAATTGAATTTTGCAGTTACTTTTTTATTTTGCAATTGCAATTTCCAACTCAATTTTTAATTTGCAATTGCATTTTACAGTTCAGTTTTTGTTTTGCAATTGAATTTCTAGTTTTGCAATTGCATTTGTTTTTTTATGTTGTAACCACTTCTATGTAATCCTAGTGGATTTAGCCATTTACATTCCGACGAGTCTTGAATGCAAGCAATTTTGCAAGCCTTGTAAGGGATTTACCCTTAAACTTACCCTTTGTAAATTTACCATGCAAAACTTGAAAAACTACGGCAAAAATCTAATAAGATTTCAAAAAAAAAATCAAAATCAAGTTTTGAAATTTTGAGTAGAGCGAATTCTCACTATTTCAAAAAAAGTTTGTTTTATATATGTGTTCTTATGGCAGAGTTTCAAAACCATAGCTCATGTACACCACTAAGGCACTACTTTGACAGTTCAAGTTTATTTTTGTTTGACAGGATGTGACTGGTTTAGGGGTCGAAGGTAAAGGTCAATGGATATCATTCTATGACAACATGAAAAATAACCCTTACAAAAGTGGTTCTTCTTATGAAAAGGAACAACATTTGTACAGAATACTTTTCTCTGTGGCCCCAAATGAGACCCCTTGACCTCAAAATGACCCTTCAAGGTCAAACTCTAATATTGCATGTAACAAAAAGCTATGATGGCCCCGATTATCGTAGGGCCCCCCTTTACTCGGAAATGACCTCTTGACCTCAAAATAACCTTTCAAGGTCAAACTCTAGTTTTGAAACGAAAAGTTATGATATGATGGTCCTGATGACTTAAAAACGCCTTATATATTTGGAATGTCCTATTTCCGAAAAGAAATTTTTATAGAATAAAAAATAAAATATAATAAAATAGAATTTATATAATTCTAAGCACCCTACTTTTGCTGCTGGTTGACCGTTTTACCACGGTTTATTCTAATGTTGATTATAATTCTTCTACCATTTCTATTGACACTACTTGGCGGTACCGTTTTACCGCGGTTTACTTGCTTTGGTGTAAAATTTGACAAAATGTCTTCAATGTCTTTAGAATAGTTAATATGAGTTTTAGAATGTCTTTTTAAATGTGTAACGTGTAAATTTTTTTTAACTATACTATTGTACATCTCTGCGATAACTTGTTTGGAATACGAGTCCCTGGCTTTCAGTCTTTCATACATACTAACAGTGTATGTACTCACCGCATCCTCTAGCAAGGATAATTTTGTTGCCATAAGTAATTGAAATTGAACCATATCATAGAGAAGTATGTCTTGAACTTGGCTATGAACATCGGTTTTACAAATGCCAACTTTCTGATCATTTGTATTTGAAAAAATCCTCAAGCTTTCAGGCGCAAACGTCGAAGTTGTAAAACCTTTTGCAACCGCTTGGACAGCAAATCGTTCCTCAACCAGAATCAGTATTGCAACACACTTTGTTTCGTATTGAAATACTAACACGTGTAACACTGCTTTTTCATCCTTCAAACTCCAATCAAAATTTGAATACTTCTTAAAGGTGCAATTTGCATGCATTTCCATGGATACTGCTTTGCCTTTTTCTGTGGAAACTTGCTTGCTTGGAAAAACAGTCTCGAGTTCTTGATTAATCTCTTTTAAATACTGTGTCTTAATATCTTGTGCTTGCTTATTGCTACTATTTTTCCATTTCTGCAATGGTAGAATTTGAAATTGACAAATATTTTTAACTGTTGCTTACTGGTCGTGTAGTTGTAAAAATATACGCAGATTCGTAGAAGCCAATCGGCTCACAGCTAAATGTATTGTTAAGTACCGTACAACGGGGTGTGTAGGGACAATAGGTCAACAGCAAACAAAAATTTCTGTTGATTAGTAATCAGTTAGGTTAGGTTCAGAACATATAAATCCAGCAACGCTCATTTAATCAGATGGGGATTCTAAATTTAATAACGTCTTTTAACCCAAACAAAATTTTCCGATTCTTGTCACATCGTCTCCGAAGTATTCGAGACTTTTTTTTACAAAAAGTAGATGTGCACGTGTTGGTTGCCAAATATTTTAAAATAATGTTTTCTTTATAATTTTTTTTCACAATTGTCGGCCAACTCATCAGGTAAGCATTAGTCTTTGTGTCAGATTTTTAAAAATTAAATGACGTTAGCAGCAAAGACAATTTTGTAAAACAAACAATTCCCACATTACTTATTACTCATGTATGCGACAAAACTAGCTCCAAATTTTTTTTATAAAACTATGCAAATAGTATAAGATGGGGAACAACTCCAATCTACAATAAAATTTCTTGAAAATTCTCGTGGAAGATGAAAATTGTGAAATTTTTGTAGTTGAATTTTTTTTTTTAATCAAATGATTTTTCTTTCAGAATTTGAAATTTGATCATTTCAGAATTACGATTATAGTGAATACTAATGTCCCTAGACACTCCATGAAACTTAGGCCGGGACACTGCTCTAAAATAGTTCACGTCTCTTTTCACCCCAGAGTTGGGGTGAGTCGAGACACCTACTTCAAAATTAATTACTAGTTAACGTTAGGGCTAATTAGAAATGTGTGCACAGTATGCCGTCTGGTAGACCGAGGGACACGTTGTGGCTCACTCCAAAGTTCTAATTTTACGCGATTTTTTTAAATATGAAAAAACTCAGCCCAGTTTACGGTACTTAAATTCGATTGCTAAAGGTGTCATTATTATGCTTAGCCAACTTATTTACTAAACATCGATGGCATATTTATTGAAACAATTTATAGAAATGGCGAAAATTTTGAATTAAATATTTATAATTTTAGTCAAAAATTTAGAAAATCCAACAAAATCTACAGCGTAAACACATCAACATTCATTACTGCATAAAAAATTGGATCCCGATAACAAATTATACTTTTCGAGACTTAAAATTTTCACTTTTGAGTTAATGCTCTCATTAAATCAAATTTGATTTAAATATTCAATTCATGTTACACAAAGTGATGTTCGCTATTGAAGTTATGTCTATACTAGAAAAAGCAAAACAAAAAATGTTCAAGAATGATTTTTTTTTTGTAAATAAATACAAAATTTGCTCAAAATGCTCAAATATGTACTTCTATTGGTATTGATTCGTAATTATTTGTGTTTCGATTTACCAAAAGTATGTAAAATATAAATTGAAAATACGTTGCCCAAGCCAGATTGTAAGATACTCAAAGTAGATTAATTATGTACTAAATTTAACACTTGGGTTTTATTTTCAATCTTTGAAATTTAAAAAAATTGCAATTCTTATGGGATTTAACACTGGAAGACATTATCCTCTCACGTAATGTTTTGCAATGTTGTGTTAAAGCGTGTTACGATTTCAAATTATGCTCTGAAAATAAATATTAGAAGAAAACCAATTCCAGTATTCTACTGCATATGTACAGTGCCGTCTTTCTTGTGTGATTTGTTTAATTGTTTGTCATATTGTTAGTAAATGCAATCTTACCACATCTTGAGAAATACAGCCAACTATGTTAAGCAAGTGCACAATTATGGTAAAATTTTTCTTGTATATCCACATACTAACTGGCTCAAAAAAAATCAGGCGAGTGTAAACTACGGTGAATTTTCACACAGCACAGCGCACGGAAAAACGTGAACTAAAGAAATTCATGAGCATTTCTCTCTCCTTTATTCCTATTGCCGAACTGGCTAAAAAAATAGCATTGTAATTGCAAAGCCTCACACACAACCTGATCATATGGAGTTTAAGTTTCTTAAACGATCAATCTATTGGTAAAGGGCTTCTGTCTTTCCACTAGACATCCTAATAACGTGGGTTCGAATCCCCGAACCACACAAAACCACAAAAAAAGGCTTTACGATTGGTTCTCTTTCTAAGGAATTACTTTGCCTCTGACTGTGTGTGCCTGTATCTTCGTGATTAGGCGGCAAGGTCAGAGGTATCGAAATTACCCGATAGTTTTACCAATTGTCTCGAAATAATCCTAAAAATGTGTCTCATTTGCATAAATACTGCGAAAACTATTGCCGTCCCTCACGTTAGGTTGGTGTCCTCGGCCTTTGTATTTTAGGCCTTAAAACTGTTACGGATAGTTTGTTTTGTACGTTTGATGACAGTCTATGCTAAAAAGTCTTTACTTATCATTGTCCTACCCTTCCATTGCATGTTAACAGTTTGCCATGCGAGAGTACCAAATAACGCGCCCTTTCCTTGTAAACAACCACTCTAACATGAACATATTTAAAGTACAATGGATTGTTTGATTGGTTTATAAATAATACATATCACTTACAACACATTTAGAATCGAATAACAAAGTTAGTTCCAATGGCAGTCAACAAATTTAACCTAAATCTGCCAACTTCTGGCTTTGTTAACGTTAGGTCTAAATTAAACTGAGTTGATTAGAGAATATACTATAGAAAACTGATTTAATAACTACACAAATAATTTTTCGCCTATAAAAAAACTAATGAAAATATGAAGAATTTTATGCCCGTTAACATAAAGTCATTAGCGTAAGCCGCTCAAGTACATCAAGCAATTGTGTCCTTCTTTTGATATACTTATAAAAGTCTGACCTGAGAATTTGCAGGTAGCTTTAGCCGGCAAGTTCGGTTACTTTACTACACCAAGATAAAAATGACGCAGTAGTTGCAGAAATTGTTTTTCCTACATTAGGATTGGTTCTGGGCTTGAAAAATTCTGTGTCAGAAGACTAATACGACGGAAAGGAAAAACGCAGGCAGAAGAGGTAAATCCACGTGGAAAAAAAGAAATTGTGGGGTTACTGATGGGTCTCCTTTCCGAAGAGGGAGCGGCACAAAATGACGGAGCAGCAAACAAGGAATTTTCTACTTTATGGGTTATGTTTAAAAAAAAATTTAGTAAAAAAAATTACAAATTAATTAAATTTTAAGTATTTTATTAAGGGTTGAAATGCTAAGGCGAACAATTAGGCGAACTTATTTCAACTTACCTTGATTTTTAAATTGATTATTTTCCTTACTTTGTTGTGCCTAATTATTTTTATTTAATTTTCTTAGAATCTTATTTTTCATGATACTTTGCCTTTTTTATTTATTACCAATCAGTACTATTTAGTATATATTATTATGTTTTCTTATATTTACCGTCTGCTTAGAAACTATCAAGAAAATAAAGATAGAATGTTGATTTGTTTCCCTGCTTAATTTGACAGTTATTACTCTGTTTCTCTACCTTAATATTTTCTACATAATCCAAAGCTCTACTGTTTTAGTGGTAGAACTAAAAGCAGCAAAACAAAACTTAACGACACGACGCCTACTATCTAGCCCCAGAACACACATTGAACCAACATTGTAAAAATCAGCAGGATTTTGGCGCCATCTACCTTGTTTTCCGGGTGAATCTGTAAATAATTAGTATGAATATTGTAGACACAGTGTCCTTTAAGCATTTGTATTTAGTAATAAGATGAGAAGAGATCTATTACATTATTTTGTATATCATTTCAGCTTCCCCTATGTACAAATGTAGTTATTTACGTTTTTTACGTTAAGTTTTTATACGGTTTAATATTGTCAAACCGCCTTCAGTAAACTACCTGAACTAAATTGCTGTATAATACTCCAATTTGGGCAAATAACAGCCTTTGCATGCCAATTCGGTAGCGCACTGTTGCTCAGTAGGGAAATAAACGAAGCACAAAACAAATTTTACAAAACAGCAAGTCCCATAGATGGTCTTTTTGGACATCATTCCCGTTATAATTTATATCTCAAGGTAGAATTGTTATTGCAATTATCCTATTCAATCAAGCATATGTCAATAACAATTGCGCAAATTTTTCGAAAACCATGTTGAAAATTTACAATTAACAATAAGATAATTTCAGCAAATGGTTTATTGAAGCCACACTTATCGTAGTATTATTTATGTTATTTTCCTGGGCGTGGACTACGGGGTGGCGTAATCAATCCAGTTCGAGACCGTTCACATCTGCACACAGATCCGCGGCCTCGCGGAGTGCACGAAACGCCGCGGTATCCGCCAATGATGTTACAAACGTTCTGACAACCATTTGCTCTTCGATTCCCATCGTCTAATTGATTTTCAATTAACAGTATAATAAAAATGATATGAAACATTACAAATGTATCAATTAGAAATATGTTCGGATTGAGATATTTGCAAATTAGAATTGATTGTGTACTTACATCCGGTACATCGCCGACAGTTGGGCTGAGCACAATTGAATCGCCTAACTTGCCCGTCAACTTTTTTATGGTAAACACAAAAATCAAAACAAATTTAAAACTAAATTCCAAATTTTCAAATTTCAAATTTTCTTTCAAAACTCACCTGCAACGACAATTAGAACTGCAGCCACTAAAAGTACGAGTGCTGTTTTCATTTTTGCGTTTTGAACGAAAAACAAATAAATTTTTTAACAATAAAAAGTACAACATATTTAAAGGGAGCCAGATATCCGCATTTACTTTCCGTTTCCTGTGTGTTTGAAAATTTTGTTTCCCTAAAGCATCCGCTGCGGTTAAGTTATTGGAACTAAAGATGTTAGTTAAAGAAAATAAAATACTTCCAATAATAGAAAGAAACCTTCTTAATTGTAGATATAATGCGCTTTGTAGTAAACTTTATATTTAACCGTTAGACGAAATAAACAAATTAGGTTTGGTGGTTTTTAATTCTTGGATAATTTTTTTTTAGAAATATTGAAAACTTTCCTCAAGTTCAAGAATTCTTGTAGATGGGCAATAGGGATCTGACTCTTCACCCCAAAAACAACCCCCGAAGTGACCCCAAAACCAGAAAAGCGGATTTTTGTTTGTTTTTCTAATTTTGCATGAAAGCTAAACGTTAGATAGCTTCAATGACCCAAGTGACCCTTCCTTGACCCTCTTACCAGTGAACCACAAAGCGCCCCAACAAACCCGAAAATTTAGTTCTTCGGTGGTTTTAGTATAGGTTTCCAAGAATTGCACGAAACACGGTGCTGTGAAGGTTTCATTTGCCCGCAGCCACCCCTTACCATAGTTCTACATATCCATTTACAAAACGCTACTAGCTTATCTGCGCTTTTCAAAGATTTCTTTCCCTCCACTAGCTTAGTTTCAAGAGACATTGTAAGCAATTTTGTTGACAGAACACAAGGGGGAAATGAATGGCAGCAAATTAAAATTATAGTAAAGGACGTCGTCAAAAATTTATTTGTTTCTGCTGTTCTGAAATTTTCAGAACAGTCATAAAATATTAAATGAAAATAATACCTGCAACGTTTTGTCGGGAATTTTAAGGTTTGCTCCATAAAGTTAAGAAATCCAAGAATTTGGACGAGGGTTGATTCTGGTACTTATTTTGTAGTAAAGAAATATTAAGACAATTTTAAACGCCTTTGAATAACTTGGTTACAGAATCAATTACGCAACTAATAATTAATGAATTAAATGTTTTCTTCGACTGAAATCGACGCGTTGTCCCGAATATTAATTCATTTAAAATTGTGTAATTGCGCCAAATTTTTTTCTCTTAATTCAAATTATTCAATTAAAAAATCGATGCATTAGAAAGTTGGAATCCAAATCGAATCTTCATCCAATCATAATCTTAAAGCAATCTAGAGATAAGCCAATCCTAAGCTATTCTCAGTCGAAGTCTGGAGCAGGACTAGGAATAGGATTTCCACAATTAGTACTAAACAGGAATTAAATTTGAGTAGGTGACGTTCGCAGTTAACATTTACCATTATTTTAAGGATTACACAACCAAAGAAAGAACACGAAAGTGCAAACAAAGTTTGGTCAGAACAAGAATCGTACTCGCGATCCATTGTCCACACTCCAGTGGGCTTTAACACTGCAGGTGGTATTCGAATTGGCTTTGGCTTTGGATTGGATTTTCCTAGGATTGTCTGCAGATTCCAAATGAATTGGGATTGTCGGATAGGATTTGGGCGGATAGGGATTGCATTGAGTTTTGATAGCTTTTCAAATGCATCCGCCTACTGGCGAACCCTATTCCCCAACCTTACCCCACCCCAATCTTAAGAAATCGGATTCTTGGTTGAATTGTTTTTACATATAGATAATGGTTTGTGCTAATTTTATCTTAGATGTAAGCTACATGGTCTCGAATGACATTGGTGACCCGTGGCCACTATGCCATGTCTCCAAGGGTTAACCACCAATCCGAAAAATCGAAATGGTGGAATCGAATTTTGGTGGATTTTTCAAGTTAGATATAAAAAATCGGTTTTTGTTTATTTTGTTATAAATAAAAACTTATTATGTTACCTTGGGAACCCCGACCCCCGTTCCATGACAACCAAAGTTACCTGAAACACCGAAAATCGATTTATTTTTTGTGGAAATTTTCTGTTTTCATATAAAAAGTCCAAATCCTCACATCAAAATCAAAAGTAAAAATTGTTCAAAATTAACATTCATTTATCCATGGTTGACTTTGCCAACAAACATTGACTTTGGGTTTCATAGAAAATGAATTAAAAATAAAACTCAATAAATGACGCAGATTCTAAAATCTCGTGTAAATCCTGTTATGGAGTGAATAGCAAAACTCATAGAATTGTCACAACTGGTAGAAAGCAATTTCATACATTTATGTTTGACATCGTGACGACAAGTTTCCAAAATTTATGTTTTCCTTCTTGATTTCATTGAGAATTATAGGCTTCCAACAACAATTCTGTAAAAAAAAGGATGTTTTTTGAAGACATCGATCTTACATCCATCAAGCGAACTGTAAGGTTTGGACAGTGACCTCTACTGTACAGGCTTCAACTAAATGAAAGAAAGGGGACGAAAGGGGTACTTAATGGGCTCTCTTGTTCAAGGCTGGGCTTATTGAACTTAAAATCCTTGACCTACTGCACTCTAGGGCTAACCTCTACTTTATGGCATAAGGCCATAACTTTGCCCTATGCCCTTAAGGGGCCTATAAGGCCCTTTGCCGACAGAGGCAGTTTCTGAGAATATTTCAATTCTCATATAAAAATCGGTTTTTGCTAATTTTGTCTTAAATGAAAAGTTATTAAATGGTCTCAAGGACCTTTATGACCAACACTACATGCCCTTGAAGTAACTCCCAAAACCGACAAATTGGGTTTTAGGGGATTTTTCTATTTCCGTATTAAAATCGGGTTTTCCGAGTTGCTATTCAATGTAAAGTGATTATATGGTCTCAATGACCCTAGTGACCCCTGTCTCCCATTTCATGACGCACTATTATTGACCTCCAAGCTCGAAGCATCGGTTTTCTGGGTATTTTTCTATTTCTATATAAATAGAATTGGTGTATTCGGTTTAGGTTAAAAATATTATAGTCTGACCCTTTTGACCCACTATATGCAACCAGTCTTTTATAAATACAAGGCTCGACTTGGTTCCGTGCGTTTGCAACAGTTTATTTAGGCACTAGACTACACAAATTTAAAATTGGTGTATAATAATATATTTAGAATGCGGCTTCAATCCTAAGCCTTATTGCGACATAGGCATATGGTTAGTATTATTCAAGGCATGCATATTTAGTTTTGTGACGATAAAATAAACTTCATTAAAAAATTCCTGGCTATAAAATGGCTTTGACAAATTGCACAAGTTATTCAATATTTTTCATTTTAAAAATGTTCTGATCAATCTAGTATCACGTTCACTGACATTGAAATTCTAAAAAATGTTCTCCCGAAAAACTAAGCTTTTCGCTGCTATACTACTAATAGCTCTATCATCTCAACCCTCTGTTGAGGCCACTTTCACTATCCCGTGCAATACTAACATACTTGTAACAGTACCTGGCTTAGTAGTTGATTTACTGAACACTTTGTTAGGTTTTGCCAAAAATGGGTTATACCCCGCTGGAGTCGCCAAAGGGGTCTTTACTAAAGCCGATGTAGATGCACTGAACCCTTTGATTGCAGACGTATATTGTCTGGGAATTAAGGCTGCTGGTATTGTGGACTACGTGGACTTGACCTTAGGCGTAGACCTTTCAACACCCCTTAACAATGCTTTGGCTGCGTTTGCGGATTTAGTTACAAATGCACAAGATCCTGATTCGAGTTTCGATGACATTTTCTCTAGCATTGCTGCCAGTGTAGAAGCAAATGACGCCTTGGATGCTGCAGCTACCAGCGCGATAGCACAAGCAATATTGCCAGTCCCACCCCTAGTTAACGCTGCATTGAACCAGTTGTCTGACCTTGTTACCCAGATGAAGGCTACCGTTAACACATTCACAAAACCATTTGGAATTTTTAGTATTGTCTCCAATACGCTTGCGAATGGGTTGAGTCTGGCTGGTGGTATTGCGGCGAATGCTGATGCAACCACTGTAAGTACCTTGGAAAATCAACTTCATGGACTTGTTGCTAGTGCAACGAGAATTGAAGGCCAGCTTGACACCTTGCAAAACCAGTTCAAGGCTCTTGGATTCGACATTGAAACTCCATTGTTATTGGCTCTTGTTCGTGTGGGGGATTTACTCAAAAAACTTATAGATCCGAGCACCATTTTAAGTGATATAGCACAAGCGGTTGTGAGTGCACAATCAGCAATTCAAAGCTTGAGTAATGCGGTAGCAGCCGCACAGAAAGAAGGAGTAAACGCAATCAAACCACTGTTGACCGACTTGAACAATGTGGCCCAGTACATGCAAACGGCCGTTGCTGCAGTCGAGGACATAGTGTTGGAGAACTTGGAGGCGGATATTGATGCATTAGAGAATCTTAAAACTGCTATTGAAACTAAAATTGCAGATTCGGATATAGAACGCCTTCTAAATAACCTGATGGTAGATATAAAATTAGTACTTATCTCTGCAATTTCTCAGCTAAGTGACGCCGTAGCACAAGTGAAGACGAACGGCGAAACAACAGTATATAGCATACGGGATATAATTACCATCTTAAAAACCAAAATCGAGGTAGCAAAAGCATTCATTAAATACAGACCACCGAATTCAAATACCCAAACCAAATTTTTTGCCTTATTTGACAATTTGGACAAAGCAGTCGCCCTTTTGGTAACTGGTGCAGATTCTCTGCATTTCTTTTCACAGTAAGTTGAGCACTAACTCTTGACCCTTGGTCTACTCTGGACATATGTAGATATGAAAAAAAACTTGAATAGATTGGCTTTTTAGTAATGTAGTACTAAAGTTGAAAAATAAATAAACCTTGACGATTCTTTGTGTCTTTTTCATGAATGAGTTTAATTTGCAAAACACAGCGCGTTTGAAGATTTGCATAAACGGGCGCATTATATCTAACGATGCAATTAGTTAAACCTAACCTAAACCTAACCTGTAAGTCGAGCACATACATATGGGTCATCCAGGGTGTTAGACTCGACAGTTGTCATGCCAAACTCAAATTTTCAGCCATTTTTCAAAAAGTGGCGCTGAGGACCATTGGAAAAGGTTTTGCATTCTTAAATCGATAAATTCTTACACCGGACTCACTTAAACGGGACTTACACCTTAAACCTAACCTAACCGTAGAAATAAGGCTATAGTTTTGGAATTCCCTTACTTTAGCCTGTGTGTATATAATTTATCTCATAGCTTTTTTTTTTAAATTCAATTTCTAGAAATTGTTTTCTGAATAATTTAAATCAAATTGTACTACAAACTATTTGCTCTACGGATAACCCTAACCATAAAAATATCTTTTCACTTAACAACAAACCTTTGTACATAGCTTTTTTGACTTGTACATTGCACAGTAATACTTTCATGACTATGGCATATTGCTAACAGTAGGATTTGGCGTAGATTTCCGCTTTTGAGAGCTTATGTGCCGAGTTTTTGGACGCAAAGAGCCGCTCGGAGGTCTGAATGGGGCCAATTTGGGTCTCGCACAAGGGCATAAAGGGGATAATTTGGTTTAAAGTTCAGTACAGTTTACAGTTCACAGCGCCATTTGTCTTTCACAGACTCCATTGGCTTGAGGATAGTAGGGCGTAGTTCTGTTACCGGTAGTGTCAGAAACAATTTTTGGAACGCCGTGGCGGTAAAGGACATTTTTTAGAGGACATTTAATGCCTGATAAGGATCTGCGGTCTATGCGTCAAGTTTATAAGTATCGAGTGTGGAGTCAAATTACGTTCAAAATATACTGATACTGATTCCGTTGTGCCGTAATGGGAAAGGGTCCCTCGAAGTCTATCGCAATTGTGTAAAAAAAAGATTGCTGGGAACTACAGACCCGCTTTTGGTGGAAATATCGAGAAGTTCCGTTTATTGTGTACTTGGCTCACGTCATACGAGTGGACAAATTTTGTTACATCTCGGTACAGATCTGGCCAGTAGAAGCGCAGACGTGCTAAATGCCAAGTTTAAAAAAGCCAATTTTTTTTGACATTCGCCTATAATGTTTGCGTGTGCTAGTGAGTGGGGGAGGGTGGTCTCGGCCTGGTGAGTTGACTAGGAAGTTCTGAGGTCTGAAGCTAATGGGGTTTCTGCTGGGCTGTGAACGTGGGGTTGAACACCGGGGAGCCTCTTGCTTAGGCAGAGGCTGTGCACCACCGTACGCATACCGACCCATCTTCAGCCTCCACGACCGCAACTTTTCAGGCTTCCACTCACCACTACCACACCACCACTTTTTTACTGCGCTTCTGTGCTGGTGCCGGGATTAGATCTCGGCACCAACCCAAGTTAGGACAAAGGTCCTAACCCCCAGGACAACGGGCCTTGGGTTGAAAGCCTAAATGACTAAGGGATCTGAAGGGTCGGAAAGAGCGAGACGCCAAATTCGGCGAGTATCTGAGTAGTTTGCTCGGTGGCGTACGTCGTTTCTGAGGTTGTAATGTAATCCGTTATGTCGTTGGATTGGGTAAAAAGGTTCGGAGGGCCAACTTTGGTGTCTGGGGTTTTTTAAACTCTGTTTCCTTAAGTTGGAGGTCTTTAAGGTTCTCAATTGTGATCTTTTCGGCAGAGGTTGGAGAAATTGAAAGGTCAATAGGTGGTGTTCTATTGCCAAGTAGTCAGTATCTGAAGGAGCTTACTCAACTGGGTTTTGGGATAAATGGTTAGCGTATAACACCAGACTTGTGGACAATTTATAAGTCGTAGGCCTGTTTGGAATAGGACCAACGAGCTAATTGGCCATGAGTTTTTTTTATTCAAATGATTTCTGAAAGTAAATTCTGTAAGTTATAATTGTGAATTCTGATTCTTTAGAAGCTTAACCCACAATTATTTATTGATATATAATTTATCATTCACTTAAACATTAAGCTTAAGCTTTGACTTTTGTGATAAATTCTGTAAAAGGTACAAATTGTAGTAAATTAAAAATAGGATCACATTGCTAAATAGAATAAAATTTAAATATGGCAAATATTTTATTGGAACAAGCAAGTAGTAGCAATTACTTGAAGCTCTTAGTTTTTTTACAAGCAAAAGCGCGTTGATATAAAACGATTAGTCTAATTACATATATTAGTTTCAAGAATAATTTTCATAATTAATTTTACCTTAAAATATAGTAAATTATGCATCGTTTTGTGTTCACTTTATTGCCCATCAAATATCTCTACTTGATCTCAACCTTAACAAAGTGGCGGGAATTTTATTTTTATTTTTCTGCGAAAACCTACTGAAAGTTTAGTTAACTTCGGTAGATATATTTTTATTACCATTAGGAAGGCAGATTCAGTTACGTGCTTAAATTTGTATAATTTTCATCATCTTGATACACAAAATAGCAACAATGGACTCGCTTCCAAATGAGGTAAAATCAACTGTAATTTTTTTTTGTATTAATTTCTTATGCCATACTATACTCCTTGTCTTTTAAAAAGTTTTCAAATACTTTAGATATTATAGGTATTGTAAACATATTAATTTCATACATTTAAGGGTATATCTTACTTCGTGGCATACGGTACACATTCACTCTAAAGTAAAGAAAGTGTTAAATAAATTTAAACAAATCGTAACTTTTGAAACACCCTTTAAGTTTAATTTAGTAAGATTCTGCAAAATATAATAATTCTAGACTAATTAGTTGAAATATAATTTACAGTTGGACATTTAACAGCTTTAATAAGTATTACTACAGTTGATTCAAATAGATTTTAGGAAACATATTGTTTTTCGTGAGGGACGAAAATGGAACAAATGGCTTTTGTCGATTAGTCTCGTCGCGGTGGAATCAAGTGACATTGCAATTGAGGCTTTTACGTATAGCCTTTAGGCACTTAAACGACAAAAATGTAAATAGCAAAATACAACGCATGAAGGAATATGGGAAGTATATCGTCTCCTTAACAGTGTCCGAAGTTATCGTAATGGACGATGTTATAGGTCTTGGCTCATTTTTGAAATGTCTCGATACGAATGGTGAGTTTGGCGATAGCAATAATTGGTAATTTTCATATTTTTAAATTTGTACTTATTTATTACTCCTGTTCAATTACTTTTACCGTTTACAGTTATGCCAAATTTACAAGAAATTTGCCTCCTGGGCAATTCTTTGAAAGAGTACTTTCTTGAGCCGCCTCAACTTTCGCTCAATAAAATTCGAATCATGCACCTATCCTTTAATGGAAACGCAACTGACTACTTGCCGTATTTGCTGATTGAGTCTGCACCAAATCTGAAACATCTGTGTGCAGATGTGTCTGTTTGGACTAGCGATTGTACTTCATATTGGCCGTTATCGTCGGGATTCAAAAAATTACAGCTTATTGAAATCAAACTTGGAATTCAAGGCGATTTGACCAATACAAAGCACCTAGAAGCATTTGCAAAAAACCTACAACAATGGAGTAATGTTCGCTTGACCAAGATAAATTATCTGTTTACAACTGCACCGCATCAAGTAAATAAGGTTAAAAAACTAACAGAAGAAATACTCAGCCTTCATGCAGCCTACATTAGCGAAATATGGTTTTCCGTATGGCCTTCAAAGAAAAAAATTCAACTACCAATCTTGCCTCGCTTAACATGCTTTGGTAGCTGCGGGGAGCCCATTATTGGGGATTTAACACCGATACTACAGCATTCGCCAGCATTGCGTAAGGTGAGTAATAATTTACCTCGCGCATTGTTTAAAAAATCCCATAATTTCAAATCAAAATTGTAAATTTTTATGATAAGCAATGCTTAACAGTGTTTGGATGAAAATTTATCAGCTTTTTTTTACAAACCGTCAGTTAGGTTCGTCGACGTTAATAAAGTTATTATGTTATCAATTTAACAATCAAAATGAATCTTTGTAGTTAAATATTAATTAATAAAGCATAGCGTAACATAACATCGCTATATTGTTATAGCTATATCTCGTTGGTCGGGTCGGTCGTAAAGGTGTTGTGGTGTTTTCGAAATAAACGTCAGCAAATTGCGACTTACTACCTAATAGTCAAGTTCATCAAAACTAGTTAAAGTTTTTTTTAGAAAGTATTTATCTGAGGACGTTGTAATTTTGTAAATAGTTGTTCACTAATTGTTCCGTATAATTTTACAGGTTAAATTGGGAAGGTTTTGCGAACCACTTAACTTGTTCCGGTTCGTTACATTGAATACCGTAAAAGAATTCATTCTCTACAGTCAAGATGAAGGCATTGGCTGTGATTTGATCAAATTTCTATTTTCTTCACTTCAGATGACAACACTACAGCATTTGAAATTTGAATATGGAAATAATTGGGAAGAAAACAAGGAACTCACTGCTCGAATTAATCGACAAACTAATGACACTTTTTCAGGGTTTCAGGTCTTTGAAAATGTTGTTGTTGAAGCAGAGAGAGCATTTGAAAAAGGAGGAAAACCAGAAGAGGAAAAGTATTGGGCTGAAGTGGATAAATTCCGTGCTACATGGCTCATAGATATGAAATGTGAGTTTTAATTTACAAATTGTGGTAATTTACTAATTTTTATTGAAGTATTTACAAAATTTGAAAAAGTTCTCAAATCGCTCTACATTGACTTTCCAATTGATGATGACTTTGCCAATGGTATACTACTTCGAATAAAACCGTTGGAAGTTTTGACTGTTTCTACAAAAAATGTAAGCCTTTGTTACATACAACATACACAATACAGATTCATTATTTTTGAACGGTTCCATGTCAATACCGAGAAAACTAAAACCGAGAAGCCTAAACAGAGAAAACCAAAATCGAGGAAATCTAAACCGAGAAAATCAAAACCGAGAACGGCCATAAGCATAACATGTGTTTTCTCGATTTTGGTTATCTCGGTTTAGGTTTTCTCGTTTTTGGTTGCTCTCTGGTTTTAGTTTTCACGGTTTAGGTTTCTCGGTCTTGGTTTTCTCGGTTTTGGTATTCTCGGTTTTGAACTGCTACCATTTTTGAACAGGTATCGGATTGTGTCTTCAATAAATTAAAGAAATACCATCACCGTATTGTAAACTTGTACAAGCAATCATCCTAGACATATATATACGAGACATCTAGGACACAACAGGAGCAATCAGCATGACTAAATGTATAAATCCTTTTCACCGTTCGCCTATTTTTGTAATGTCTTAAAAGAATGGAAAACGCACCTAACCTAACGATAGTGATTGGACATGTTTGAATCCAATTTCATGTTATTTTTTTCTTTTTAACCAAATAAAATCCAGAATACGATATACTTTTGAACTAGGGCATGTATAACTGATTATTAAAAAGGGCGTT
>VYYI01000202.1:0-41612 GCA_021029175.1 Bilobella aurantiaca | reverse complement strand
TTTAATTTTTTAACCGTAACAACTTTTTTTATAATCAGGAACCCCTCATATTTTAAGAAATAAACAACTTGTTGAAAATTGTGTGTCCAGGTTTAAGTGAATAGCACTGTATAAGATTTACTCGTTTTACGCCTACTTCAGTTTTCAATTAATGAATTCTTTTTTTAACCGAAATTAGCTTGATCTCTGATAAATGTTGGCTAGCATTCCAGTAAACAGGAGTTTCGGAAGTTGAGGGGACATTTGCTGAATGTGGCATGTGATGGTTTGGAAAGTTTTATGCTCATAGTCTCGGTACAGCTCAGGTAGTTTCAACTCCAAGTACGTTTCTTTAATTTTGTTGATTTTTGACAGCTCAGCTTGACCGTAGTTTTCAAGTAAAACCTTTCGCTGGATAGTATTTGCTCGCTCTAGAGCCGTCACAAAGAGCCAGGAGCATTTGCAGTCTTGAATATCTGTACCAATTTTGCCTATAACGGCAACGTCCCCATAACAGTCCAAGTAATCATCTTGCACTTGGAAAAAATGACCCATTTCCAGTGTCACTTCCTTAACTTGATTGACCAGCTCCTCGTCTTTTATAGAAGCCTAAATATTGTGCAAAACTCACAATAATCTTCTTTTAAAATCTCGCTTACAAACAACACATATCCCTCAATTTAAAGTAAATTGAGTATAATTTGGAATAATTATGTAAAAACGTGAGAAAAAATGTTACCATTGCCATTGCTACTCTCACGGGCAAGTAGAACGAGTAGTAACTTGTCTTGTACTTAACGATTCCGTTGTATAAGTCCATGGTAAATCTGTTTTAATTTTAAATTGGAATTTTTAATTTTTAAATTTCTTATATGTCAGAAAGCTTACGATTCCATCTTCCTGTCCAATCCTGTTCTAGTGTCCAGACTTTGGCCATACACGGTTTTGTACGAAACGTCGTGCATGATATCCACAAGATCCACGTAGTAGTCCTTGTCCTGGAAATGTTTTCTTAGGACAATGTAGATGCAGCCTTCAACCAACATGGCGTCGTTCACCGCCCCAGCCCCGCCCACTTCGTTCAACTTGTACCAACATAGCCGCCCGCGCCGTGTTTCTGAACCGTCCATGATGTCATCCACAATTAGGAAATAGGCTTGGAGCATTTCCACGGTCCAGCCCAAGATGTAGCTTCTCTGGACATTGGCGTCGTCCAGGTCAGGAGCTAAGAAGCGGTAGGCCAGAACCGTTGACAAGCCACGGCTCATCTTCCCATGCGGAACGTTGTATTGAAGAACACGGGAGAGCCAGCGATTCGTCTCGGGCATGTCCCTCAACTCTGGCGCTTCTGTACAGTCCCGAACAATTTCGGCAAAAACGTTTTTGAAATCGCCGTTGTCCTCCTTGGAGAGAAGCTTCGTGACGTCTATGAGAGCACTTCCGCCTTTGGCGTCATTCATTGTCAATTATTCTGAGAAGCACGGTATTAAATCAATCTCTGACTTGCGATCGAAGCGATAAATTGAGGGACCCTTTGTTATACTTCCTGGCACAAAGGTCACGTATTCAGTAGGGTCACCACTATGCAAATTAGCAAGTTTCAAGCTCTTTCTCCAGCGTTTCCCAGGACCTCTTCACTGGAACTCTGACTTCCGACTGGATTAAGTCTTCTGGATTTCATTCGTTTTTGACTTGCTAATGACGCCATCATTATACCTTTATTTTGACAGGAAAATGTTCTCAGGAAATCCAGGTTTCATAAGAAAGTTTTAAAGGTTATAATCTACATTTAACTGCATGGATTTCTTTCTAATTGTAAATCTTGTTTTCTTGTTCAATAGAAAAAATATATGCATTTTGAAATACCTAACGGAAAGTTAAATCATTAAGTGGTAATGAAAAATAATCGGTGATGGAATAGAGAAATTGGAAGATTATCTCAACACCTCAAATTACATTACACCTCTTCAAATTACAAAGACCTTGGCACGTAAGAAAAAGTAATTTCACACCAGAAGTTTCGCCGGGATTTCCTATAAGAACTCTTATTCCAAGTTTTGCTCTAATTAAATTATCTA
The DNA here is from genome assembly GCA_021029175.1 of Bilobella aurantiaca. Classification (NCBI taxonomy): domain Eukaryota; kingdom Metazoa; phylum Arthropoda; class Collembola; order Poduromorpha; family Neanuridae; genus Bilobella; species Bilobella aurantiaca. The sequence goes on along the minus strand of VYYI01000202.1, from coordinate 39,555 downwards.
GATCTCGTAATTACGCAATCAATTGTAAGCCTTAGTAAAACTAGTATAAGCGCGTATCTCCAGTCCACAACAAATCATTTAAAACTCCATGAATTCAACGCTTATTTAAGAAAGCTCAATTTTTAATGTTTAGTCATATTATTTCGTGCATTTTTTCTTCTAAAATTGCTAATATAAAAATTTTGTTCGGCACAAGAAAGATTTATAAAAAAAATGTATCTGCAAATCAGATTCGGTTCACGATCTGAAAGGCACAGGATTGCCATGAATCGTGGCGGAGACTGCTCACAGAGCATCAAATTCTACAAGGCTCATTGGTCATTTGACGTTATACTTGGATGACGCGAGATGACGATCATGGGCTTTCATCCTTTCTTTGTATTCCGCACACTCTGTTTGAATCTTAGGCTCTAATGATTCAAATTTTCGAAATCTTGGAAGCAACTGCCTCTCACGACACCTGAACTTCCTAATCCAGGGATGATTTCGAATGTCAATCAAGCTTATGCGAGCTTCTGGATCCTTGCAAAGAATCTAAAAAAATATATATAAAGTTAATTGAGAATATTTTAAAATTTTATATAGCTTAGTTCCTTGTTGGTGTCAAGTTTTTGAAGCCTTACTTTTGAGATCAAGTCCTTTGCCTCAACATCTACCCATGGAGGAAACATCACGTTGGATCCCATAATTTTGGAGTAGGTGTCTGTCTTTGAGCCAGATTCAAATGGTGGCTTCCCGACAAGAAACTCGTAGCAAAGTACTCCAAGACACCACAGATCTACCTGTAATAACCAAAACATTTATAAAAACTAATCTAATGTTTGATTTGTCACATTAATTTGGAGGTGGACATACTTTTTCATCATAAGGAACACTTTCAACCATCTCTGGCGGCAAGTAATCCAAGGTACCACAAAGTGTCTTACGCCGATTCCGTCTTTCAAAAATAATATAGATGAGCAGTAAGTTATGAATTTAGAATAGACGAATAAGTAACACTATTCTTACGCCGCAGTTGGATGAGCTGTGGTCTTGATCGACCAGCCAAAGTCGGCCATTTTGATCTCGCCAAATAAACCAATAAGAAGATTCTCTGGTTTGATGTCTCGATGTATTATATTATTTCGGTGTAATATATTCCAGCGCAAATGTTAGCTGGTAGATATACGTCGCTGTTCTAAATAATGAGAATTACATAAATACTACGTTTCATCCTGCAACATCATGCATGCAAATAGATGCAGTTCTCGTTCTGGTGTAGATTAAAAAAAACTTGCTTCTGGTTTCCAAATCGATTTTCCGGCTGAGAATTAAGCTCCGCAAAAACTTCTCCTCCCGGAGCGTATTCCAAAACGTAAACAAACTTGTCTCCGTCGCGGAAATATCCATACATTTTTATCACGTTCTCATGCCTTGAAAAGACAGTGCATAATTACGAATTTGCGATTCCTTGATGCTCAGCGTGAATGCTTTTACTTACGACAAGGACAGATGTATCTCCGTCTCTCGGTCCACTTGACCTTCCATCTTCTCTTCCTCAATCTGTCTCTTGTGTATAACTTTTAGCGCGACAGGGCGCTTTTCCTTGACCGTCCTGGCCAAGTAGACGTGTCCAAATTTCCCTTCACCCAACGGCTTACCAATTTCGAAATCCTTCAACCTCCACTCAGCCCTTAACCAGAGTTAATATTAGTACACTCATAGTTAAAACAATCACACATAAATTCATTTCTTGTGCTTTACCATTGTTTCGGCCTATCGAAACCCAACATTCCTATTTGACGACCGTTCTTATCGGTTATTGGCATGCCCTCTGACTTCCTTGCCATCATTTCCCTAGTATAATAGAGTCACTTCAGGGATTCTGGTAACAAGTTCTGAATTTGATACGCCGGTGCCGGTGGATGACGAAGCAATTAGGACTTCAAAATTCTAATTATTTAAATGAGATGTTTAAAGGTTACAAATAAATATATTGATTGTACGTGTAACAAAAACATATCTCGCTTACCTTTCTGCTGGCAATATAAATTGGACGCTAATTAATTAACTCGTGTCTTAATTAAAATTGTTAGTTGTAAAAGTCAACTAAAAGTGTAGAAGAGAGGACCGACCAATTGATTACAATTTACAAATGAATGATGAATGAAAGAAATGAACAAGAGAATTTAGCCCAACAACAGCAACGGTGAAGTAAAACACATTTTGAATGTACAATTTCCCTCATTTTTATCCCTCAAAATTATACAGAAAATTTCATGTGCAAGAAATCCAAAAGATTGTTTGCAACAATAATTCAAGTTTATTAGATTTATTAAAAACAACTTTTGCCTTTAAGTCAATTTACAATTATGTCACACAATTAAAAGTTGTGAATTAAACGTAAAGGACTAATTATTGAATAAAAAAAAACTTGCAATTGCAGTCATTTATTTGTAATGTAATAGTCGCCGTGATTTACTAATTTTCGAATCAAAATTTATATTAATTAATGGCACATGCGTATCATAATACTTATTCAAGGACGAACTAGTTGATTATGGACTGCAACAAGGAATAAAATCAATGGAAGATTTTAGAATGCGGTGAGTTTCAAAATCATTGTCGCTCAAAGTATTGGAAATCCTAAAAACAGGTTAACTTCACTACCGAAATTTTGAATTTTGAAAATTTTTGAAAAATAAAAAGAAACAGACCAGCATAATCGCCGCCCCAAGCAAAATGCATTTAGTAGTGATGTCCAAATCGCTGGGAAATTGAACTCCGTAATTATCAGCCATTGTAAAGATTTCGCGTATAATTCCACCCCAAAGCTTTCCTAAAGGTTTCGAATTACATATATTTCTGTGCAACATTAAAATGAAAGACTATTAGCTAAACATTTCTTGAACATTGAACATAATTTAAACAATTTAAAGTTTTATAAAAATGTTAAAATCCAACTCACCAATTCCTCCAACAATCGTTTTCTTGTCGAGAGAAACGACCGGAAACGCAACACTTCCCACTCATAAATACACCGCAACAGAAATCTCCAAATTTTGGTCCTAATACTCGCAACATTGAATTTCCGAAGGCATCCCGTACGGAATATTCCAGCTGACAACCAATCTTTTCCTGAACGACTTCGCCAATTTTCTGGTCATTTCCGCCTTGGACATAGAATACTGAAACGCACTGTAGAAAATTAAACGTAAATGCGGGTACAAAAGCCAAACAAGCCATGTCTCGACAGGCCAAACAGGACGCAATTTCTCTAAGTCAGAAGGAAGGCAACTTTCTTCTAAGCATGGTTTGTTTGGCTAGTTTTAAAATATTAGTGAAAATAACAGGTAAATCAGTTTAATTACGGCCATTCCACCGTAGAAGCCCGGTTGACCTTTGATCCGCAAAACTTCATCTCCGCCCTCATCCAGAAATTTCATTTCAAAATTTTGGTGACCTCCGCCTAGCGTCCGAGCCACTGAACCCGTCGCTTCTGTAATTCTGAACAAGCGCTGTCCACTGCTCGTCAACACCTCAAAGTCGTTCGGAACGTTTGAAAAAACTAACCAAGTATTTTAAAAACTTCAGTTCAGTTCCATAATTTTGATTTTCTCTTACGTTCACTCATGTTAACGTACTGATGAACAAAGATTTGATCAATTCCAATCAGAGATTCAAGGCCAGGAAGGCATAGTTGTGTCACTAATTTTTTTTAAAACGTTGTTATGCAAAACAATGATATAGTGATGTTTAGAAAGTGATGTTTTGATTGATTTTACTCTGTATATTTTGCCCTTGTTGATTCCCTCCGAGAGCTGAGAGTCCTATTTGCATTTTATGTGGCTGCTTCATTCTTACTTCTTCCATTTCAACGGCTAAAGCAAAATTAAACGAAAAATCACAATTTAAAAAAAATTGATACCAACAGGAGAAAAATTGGCCGATTTATTTAAAAATCAAGATTTAGGTTTAAAAAAAACTTACTACTTCCGGACGGAAAGTTCCCCGAATTCAGATTTCGGTTCATATTTTCAAAAAAGTTTTTCCAGCTCTGAAAAGGAGTGGTTGCTGGATGATTTTGTCATTGAAGACATAGCAGAGATCACTTTGGAAGATCCAGCAGCAAATTAGATTAATGGACTCAATTTAAACTAATCAGAAAGTTCCTTTGTTAAGAGGCTTTGGTTGCAGAACGCTGCCAGATACTCGATGAACCACTTAATCTGCATCTGCATTCACATTTAGAACATTTTTTTAAACCATCTTTTTTTAAACATGAACTTGAAATTCCATTGTGTAGAGCGTCAATTCTGGGTGTGAAAATTGTGTTTTGTGTAAACCTAAAATTTAGTCTGAAGTACCTTGTAGAATTATGAAATGTTCAGATCTGTTCAAAGTTTGAAAATGTCTTTTAGAAAAAGGTTGAAATTGAGATGGATAATGATGGGAAAAGAGGGGATTACAAAAATTCAGCGCTGCAGAGAAACAGCGGTTTGCTCTTCTGAAGCGCTTTTTTTAAAGTTCTTGCTTTCACTTTTTTTACTTTGCTTTCACCAAACCCCAAATCATCCTCAAAGAACTTCTGCTTTTCATCTTTGAAGATCTAACCATCATTTCCTTTCCATTCAACATCACCACAATCCTCCCTTCTATTTATGATCATCTTCATCACAGAAAATACCCTTCCATCAAAATTCAAAACTTTCACCCATCAAAAATGCCATAAAATACCGTTTCCATTTCCTTACTAAATACCCTTCCTTTGAACCATTCTTTACATGGAGCAGAATTTTAGACGATTTATGGATTCTATTTTTATCCCTAGAGTCTCAGTTTTCAATGTCATATTTGCAATGATTTATTGCAAATTGAATTTTATTCAATTTTTTGCAGAAATATGGCTATAATAAGTTGTTTATACACATTTAATCACGTTGGTAGAAAATACGTAGTAAAAAAATTGTGAAATAATGGTTCATTAACCAAAACAAATTAAATCTCAACCAATTCAATCTGGTTTTTGCAACGTTGTGGTGAAAATTTCTAACCATTTTTTACTAAACCGATTCTGTAATTTTCCTTTTAAATTAGTTATTTTTGATGCTTTAGTCAACGAAACGAATAAAAAATTTGATCGAAATGACTGAGATGTGGGTATAAGATTATATTAAATTTAAATATTAAATTAAATATACTTAAATATTACGATTTAATTTTTGATTGATTTTTTTTAATGGATTCTGCTAATTGTAGGCCAGAAGAGGGATAATCGTGAAGTGCGTGGGAAAGCACGTTCTTTTTTTAAAGTTTTATAATGAGTTATCCTGAAGGGGAGATGAAATGGAAAGGCATCAAACGGAATGAAAATCGTTGTGAAGGGGAGGGGGATGAAAAAGTGATACTTTGGGAGAAGGGGAGGAAAACCGAAATTCGGTTCTGGTTTTGTTCCCGTTGGACAAGTCACCTGAAAAGCGAGTCAAGGTACCATAAGGGCTCCAAACAATGGGACTTGCAGCGCTCGAGCACTACGTTCCCTTCTTCATTAGAAGGGGATTACTCGAGGCAGGTAGATCATTCGTTGGGAAAAGCGATGAATGTTCAAGCGGAAGCGTCGGAACTTTATTAAAGGAAGCCCGGCTCTCTTTTTTTAATGCCAAAATTTTTCCAATTTCTCTGGATGAGTCTTCGAAAATCTTGCCAGCGTTCTGAACAACATGAAAGCGTTTTTTTCCTCGCCTCGTGTTTAGGAATTGGACACAATATTGAACCGCCGCTGTGCGTCGAAGCATAAATCACGGCATTTCTTTATATTGAAATACTTTCACCAATCATTCACAATTTGTAGAGAAAAAAAGTATTGTCAAATTTTTAAATCTAAAGCGCAGATAGGCCTCTCCGATGCTTTCCTATCCTCTTATTAATATTTTTTTCAAACATTTTGTACCAATTTTACCTGTGCTGCCTCAGTGGATACAATATAACTTCATTTTCATCCCCTTTGTTTTTTTTCTCTTCACTTTTTACTTTCCCGTGGAACTGTTCCCTTGAAGGGTGAACTGAAGCGAGGCAGGGGAGGGGGGCCTTAATCCAAATTGAAGTGCACTACCTGGCTTTATTTTATTGACAATTAGATTCTTGTGCCTAGCACTTTATTCCCTTTCCATCGTGAGTCATTCTACTGCTAAAATCCATTTGTTCTTGCACGAAACGCCTAGTTCTCCGTTTTAGTTTGAGGCTAATCGGCCGACCAAGAACTGTGTAAATACAGTGTAATGCAGTGAAAGGGGTTTGCTCGAAAGAAAATTTCGAAAATCTAAATATGTATTAGGGTAATTGTAATTAATTTAATTAGAAAATTGCGGTTGAACTTTGATTTGGTAAATTGAAAAGTGCTGTTGAACTTTTTGAAACTGAAGAGTAAAATAAGTTGTGGCGAAAGTCAAGTGTCATTTTGATTAGTGAAAGGAGTGAGTGGTTTTGCTTAGGCAAACAATACCGATTGAATTAGAAGTTTTCAATGCGCAAGGTATGTTGAAGATGATCTTTGCCATTTCTACCTCGATTTCTGTGGCACTTGAAGGAAGATTAAATAAGGGGGAAAGAAATTTGATTCACGGGAAAGGAAAAAGTAATAAGTGTTAGTTTAATTGTTCCTCTTCAAAGTGTCATGTTGTTTCGACTTCAGGCAAAAATTTCGGAAAATTCTTGGAGTTGAAGAGCCGGAAATCGGCTCCAATTGAAGTCCAATTACACTTCAAGTGTGGCTCGTGGAATGCCAATTTAGTGCATCTCTCCCGTTTCACCTGTCGCTGACCAAAAACAGCGTCTCAGGATATTTAAAAAATTTAAAAAAATTCTTTAGATAATTTAAAAACGTTGCACCTATGATGACAGCCATTAAAAAAAAAATTAAAGTTGAGCTTAATACTGACATGGAGCATTTTTTTAAATCTCCCTTGTTACTTCAAGGGGTCTACTTCAAATGCCAGAAAGTTCACTACCTATATTGAACTCGAAGTTTCAAAATCTTTTCCGGGACATTTACTTTCTAAAAAAAAAAGAAATCTTAATTTTTTTTTCAAACAAAAAAAAAGTTCTTGAAGGGCGTCCTACTGAAAGTTATTCAGAAACAACTCCTAATTAGTACAGTGTAGAGTATTATTTGCGTTGTCGCCGACTCTCTCCATCGTGTTCTTGAAGAACTTGAGCATTCTGTTTAAAAAATTTAAAATTTTGATAATTGTTGCTCATGTTTTTTTTCTTGACAGAATGAACGAGCCGTTTGCCGAAGCCGTTAGGTTTGAGCTGGTTGGCCTCCCGTCGTCACCAGAAGGAGTCCCTTTGCCAATTTGTGCCCAAAATGAAGATGAAAGACGTCGAGCCGGCACTGAAAGAGAAAGTTCTCCCACCACTAGCACCACAGTCTTCATCTCACAAAATCAACAGGTAAAGCGACATCGGCTTATGCAAGAAACAAAGACTTTACAAAAACAAAATGTGGTTCCTATTTTCCTTTGACAATTTAATCCAGTCGATTGACTCAAGCCTTCATCAAAACGTTTTGAGCAGAAAGGCAGCAAATTCGCTTTCATAACCGCATTTAGAGCCTCAGCCGGATTGCACTCAACTGCAATTAGCGCGAATGTTATTTAGTTTTATTCGAGTACTTTGCTTTCAGATGAATTAGTATAACAAATGGATCTTATATCAGTGATTTTAAAAAGCACAATATCATTCTTTGAAGACGGCAATTATTCGCTGAAAACTGGAAAGCCAAATCAGCTAGTACTTCTCAAGTTGATCTCTTGCTTTTGTGATTCAAACTATAAATAGTAACCGATTAGTTATGTTGAAATTTACTAATTGTAAGAAGTAATCAACCAAGATTCTTGTGAAACAAATATTCTGCTCTAAAATGTATAACTGTTAAAATTATTTTCTAGTATTTTTTGTGCGTGAATTTATTCCATGTCGAATGTCTACATAGCCCTTTGTTTAGTCATTTTGTTGAAATTGACATGGGAAGGCAGGGGAGGGTTAATGACATTGTTTGAACTTGTTTTCCATTTTCAAAAGCACACGGAATCCTTCTAAATGCACTTTCACCATTTTAGAAAGTCACAATAGAGTTCCAGAGTGTACTTTCACCCAAACAAAATTAATTAGTACCTATGGAATACGCACCAAGTTCAAAATGATGCGATATTTTTAAATTAGGATTCGGAAGTGTTTTGCCTGCGTTTTTTGGTAGTCAACCGTGCAAAGAATTAAATAAGTAAAATCACAAGGGGAGGTATTTTTTTGGGGTTACACAGTTTTACGCGTTCTCAAATCTGTATCTTAAATGAAAGGCTCAATTCTGGTGAAAGTTTTGTTGATTTATTTGTAAAGGAAAGTCTGCTTTTTGAATTACGTTTGAAGGAAGCCTTTCTCCGTAACTTTTCTCCACTGCCCACCTTGCGCATAGGACGCTTGACAAAAGGTGGGACGCAGGGTACCTGACAAATTGCCAAATCTGATCCCTTGAATCCCTGATGCTGGATGCTGTGTGTATATAAAGAAGGGGACAAGGGGGTACTTGGAGCCCATTCGATCCCTGCCATTCTGAATCTCCGCTTGTAGGGCCTCGAGTGTGTGCCCTTTGTGTATTTTTACCTGTCCTAGATCATAAGGGTACGGATTTTGATTTGGCTTTGTCCTAGACCGAGGGGGAAAAGCTGCTTTCTGCTTTCACTTTTTCCTTTCAGGTAGAGAAGACTCAGTAATCCGCAAGTAGAGCTCTTTTCTATATTTCTAGTTTCCTAGCTTAGAGAATAGTAAGAATAGGCTATGAAACTTGGTTTAGACAGAGTTTAGGCTAGTTGGGGAACAACTACGACTTAATAGGTAAACTTACTGGCAACCGCGTCGTCGAAAGGCCATGCAAGATTACTTGATCTCGTCAAATTGATATCTGTGACTCAACAGAATATTAATTGTCTGCTCAATTGATCTCTGTAGTTAAGATTTAGCTGTTATATTAAATTATATTGAATCAATCTTGAAAACTATTGAGTGTTACATTAATTGAAGAGGATGTTTGAAACCAGTTCAATTTAAAGAGTTAGAAGTTGAATTTTGGAAGTGAATTGATTCTCCGGGGTGAAATTGAAGCCCGATATTCTTTTGAAGGTAAGCTTTCACTCTTTTTCTTGTTCACTTTCACCCCTTTCTCCCGAAAATTTCTGTGGGTGAATGCGGTTTTCAGCAATTTTTCAAACAGGCGGTTCTTTATGAAATGAAAGTCTTGTAAGCGTCAACTTTTTGAATAGCAAGCTTAAGAAAATTTGAAACAACTGCTAAAAAATAAGGGAAAATAGCCAAAATGGCACTAAAATTAAAAGAGAAAGTTACATAAGTTGATTTTTGGATTTGAGATATGAGATAAATTGTGTTATTTACAATAGAATAAAAATCATAAAAATATTAATGATGAGGTATTTCATTCATATTTTTAGTTGTTTAAACGGTTATTTTAATGAAATTTTGAACGTTTAAGTTTGGCTTTTTAGAATAAGTCCGAAACATGATTCACAGTAAAGTTTCGAATATTACTACTTTCTAATTTTCCTCAATAACTTTTTTAGAGTTTGTGTTAATTTCTTTTGAAAACTAATCATAACTTTCTCTATGGAAGATGATTTGGAGTGATGAGTTCGGGAGGTAGGGGGATAGGGGCGCGTGTAATGGAACCGATAGCTTAACAAGCAAAAGAAACGTAGTATTAATTTAGATATCTAAGAAGATACTTTTTAAAGTATCCAACTGAGATTTGGAAATTGTGGGCCAATTTGTACTTTATCAAAACTTTCTCCTTTTCAAAAATTTAAAAATAATTTAACTAACCTTATTTATTTAGCTTCAAAAGCTAACAGGGTAGATTTTTTCTTTTTAAATATTTCCTATTCATAACCACAAACTATCCTTGTTAAATTTTTTGAAAAGAAAAATAACTTTTTAATAGTATTATTCCGTGGCAGGTAATAGTGATCGCAGCGGTTGAACTTAACAAAAGCTTGATTTTGTTTCCCAACTTTTTCTTTACATGTGCCGTCACAAATAAAAAAAAAACCGTCAAAGGGTATTGTGACTCCCATTACATTTAAGTTAATCTAGTTATGAGCAACTTGTTAGTGAAATTATTAACAATAGAAATTCAAACCAAACTTTATTTTTCTCGAATTAGACTTTCCCCTCAAATGGAGAAAGTCAAAATTCCATAAACACCTTCCCGGAAATTTTGTCCAACATGTAACAAAAGATAAGCACAGAGGTAAAAGCACGAGCTTGGTAAAGTGTCAACGGATTTTTTTCCGTTTTTTGAAAGAATTTTTTGTTCGAATTTCAAGATTTTTTTTTGAGAAAATCAAATAAGACCTATAGAGAAAGGAAATGAAAACGAAGCCTTTTGCTTTAGCAAAAAAGTGAGCCGCTCAGCCTCACCCCACAGAAATAAAAAAATGTCGCTTTCACCAATTTCCCTATTTTCTCTCCTCTATTTTGAATTGTATATCCTTTTCCTCTTTATTTTTCTTTCGTAGGCGGCCAAAAAAAAATTCTTTTTAAGAAATACTTGCCGAAAAAAGGGCTTCATCCACTTCTGAGGCCCTTCTTTTAACCCACTACCGAAGCCCTCACATCCGTCACATTCGATTGAAAGACGTAAAAAAAATGAGAGGAAGCGAGAAGTGGGATCCTTTGGAGGGAAATCATGAACCGGAAGAGAAAGTGGGAAGGATGCCGATGAAGTGAGGCAGAATCAAAGAAGTGTGAGCTGTAATTGAGTTTCACGAGTCCGAAGAATCTCCTGCTGATTCCTGCCAAAAACGCTGAAACGCTGGAAAATCTGTAAATCTAGGAAGGCTTTTTGGAATCTTAGAAGTGGAAGAAAAGGCCACTTGTTGCTTTTCCTGCCCCTGCTTTTCCCTTTCCGCCGTCTACCTTTGAAGGAGGGTGAATTGAATTGACTTTGGGCGACATTTCCTTGTGATCACAGCAGGTGATTCGGTTACCAGTCGAGCGACAAATGGTCTCCCGTAGTCGACTCCACGGTCCTAGAATAATAGGCAATTGAAACAAGGCGCTTCAGTCAAGTGACTCACGAACCTTGAACTCTCGTGTAAATGTGACTTGTTTCCAAGGATTTTATATTGTTTAGGGTGTTCACGGTAATCGTGAATTAGTACACGTCACTTTCACCCCGTCGACAGCTTTCTCCAGATTAAAGTTCTTCCTAAAATACATAGGGCATCTTTGGATGCCCTTATTTAAAACAAAACTGCAATCCATTTGGATGCTACTGTCCAATTGAACCAATTAAAATAGTGAATCAAAAAAATACATCGTAGATGCTCCCTCGATTTAGTCGACACTACCGGAGACAACGTCAAGAAAGTCTCTACATGCAGAATTCTAATGTCTGCCATCAATGCCCTCCGCCCTGGTGGCCATCCTCAATTCAGGTTAGCCCCATATTTGAGACATATTTAGTAAGTTTAGTAAGTTTAAACATTAATTAGCTAATCATTATTAGCTTCACTCCAAACTGTAGGTTCGGAATTGAGGCCAAAGTGAAAGCCGGAATCAAAATTCATTTGATTTTTTCACAACGCTGTGTAACTTCCAAGTTTCGAGTTATTTGAATGTCATATTTGAATGTTTTATTACGAATTCTATGGTGTTTTTTAATCGAATTTGAAGAATACAAGTACGAGTTTCTCCTTCTGAACGCTATTCGATAAAGCAAGAAAGTAAAAAGGCTACAAATTTCTAAATTCTACTTGTGCAAAATTATTTGAATGGAATGAAAAACCGTGCAAAAAATTGTTCTGTTCTAAGAATTTTGGTTGACAGAAGAAATTTGTTCGTTGAAAGTTTTTGAGAAGGGAGAAAGTTGTGTTGTTTTACCCCTTATTTCGCCCGGAGACAGTCTTAGCCTCAATTTGACTTATTGGCTTTCACCCCTTCGGCAGTCTCACCTCCCTCGCACGCTTCCTTCCTTTCTACTTCTTATAAGGAGCTTCTTATAAGAAGCGTATTACAAAAATAGTCTGGAAGACGCTGGAACTCCAGTATTTAAAAGAACTCGCTGGACGTGCCTCTTCATGTAAAATGAGCTAGCGCAAACACTTGGAGATTACGGATGAGATTTGAGCAAATAAGGAGATTTTTGAATTGAAGAGAAAGTGGACTACTGGAGAGTTTACGTTTTCAAAATTTTTGTCTGAGATCTTGATGCTAAAATAATCAGAACAAAATCACGTTCCCCTGTTTTTTTGTGGAATAAGAAAAAGACAATGTGGCTCTTATCCCAAGTATGTCGTGTCCTTTTCCTGAAAATAAAGCATAAGTGGTGACATGAATTTGAAAGAGGAAGAAAGCACTTGAAGGCTGCTGAGGGCAACTTTCCATTCTTCTTGTGACAAGTGAAAGCGAAGCCCTGTCACTCCCCTACTTCCATTGTCCCAGCATAAGTTGATGCTCGTGGTGTGGTCATCGAAACGGTAATGCAGGGAAGCAGATATTCCCACCAGATATTGATGTCAGTTTTGGGATAAAAGAGGATATCTGGGTGGAAGATAGTCCAGGAAAAAGCTTCCTTTCATCACACACTTTTGGTTTTTGGTTACAGGACTTTACCTGCTGTCTCGACTAATAGAGATCTTTGGAGGGCTATTGTCATTTGGTTCAGATTCAGTTTCTGCCTAATGCGTCTTCTGTTCATTTTTTTTGTTCCCAACAGGTGGACCAACAGCATTCTCCAGTAGACTCCAGAAGCTCTGAACCCACGACACTGACGTCACAGGTAAGGAGCTTCCAGCATTTGGGAAGTGAAGGCTAATGTAACTGTCACAATTCCAGAATATGTCAACGCCACGGACGCCTGGAACGCCCACGGCAGCTGACCTCGGGTCAGAAATAAATGGGCACAACGGGGTCAACTGCTCATCACCCAATTATGTCACAATTACGACTGCTTCTGGTGGTGAGCAGTGCTTTAGCCTTACGATATTTTTAAATCATCCCGCTGGGTAAACGTAGACAAAGCGGTAGAAATAGTAGAAGTAGACACTAAAGCAATGTAGATATTTGTTTGACGCTGAAATAAGGTAGAATAGCCATACCTGCCTATTAGGTGTGTCTAAATAAAATTGAAACGAAAAACGAAGCACAATCATTACATTTAAAGCTTTTTGTATTGAAATAAACTTCTACCCAATTTGTCTACCAAATAAACGGCTTCCCAGAAAAAGTTTGTGCACGTAGTCTGATTGAAATTTGAAACGCTACACTTACTTGTCGTAAAATTAATTAAAGTATATTTAATTAATATACTCAATTTTTATAATAAATTTAATTAAATTTTATAGACATTTAGTTTTTGAAATAATTAACGCAATCTAGCATGATTAAATTGTGTCCTTTGGTGCTTAAGTTTCGCGTAAGCCAATTTAAAAGAGGATTTTTGTAACTCAACTAGGTTTTTTTTGAATTATTTTTTTAGAAATACTTATTGAACTTAAATGGGTTGATTGATTGATATTAAAAAGACGATTTATACTAAACGGCTTTAAAATAGAACACTAGAACAAATTGAACTATTCTAAAAAATTATGCAAAGGAATAGACATTCACAGTTGAGTAAAATTTTCATTTGAAAAGGCAGTACAATTTTATTTTATTTGAAAATTTGTACAAAAAAACAATTGCTGGAAAATTGTTATTGTTTCAGAAGCAGTGTCCAACTTGTCGTACACGTCTTTGACACCTATCAAGCCGAACGGTAAGTCCATAATATTTATTTATAAATAATCGATTGACCTAAAAATCTTAAATCTGCTCTGAGAGAAATAGTAAAAAAAAAATGAACAGAAATTGGCTCGATTTGTGAAAAAAAATTGGCTCATTCATTTTTTTTTGGAAGATAACCACACGATACCTTCCGTATTTTTCCTTGTCGAAATCATCCGCAATTTCGATGATTGGACGTAATCAAAGCACTTATTCCAATAGAGTCTTCCTCCAATCAAAGTCAATTACTCTTACTTCATCTGAAATGCGAAGAGACTTTCACCCCCATACACTTTCTCCTCCAAAATTTGGGACTCGGAGAAAGCAGTCGAAGCTTAGAAAAAATAGGGGAAAGTCCTGGTGCGTTCGTTTGATGATATTAAAGAGGGGAAGGATAATGGGAAAGTTAGAGATTAGTAGTTGCAATTAGCTCCAGGTAGGTCAGGCAAGGAACAAAAAAAAATTACGCTCCTTTTACGCTTCCTGATCTGCCTGTCAGGGACTCAAGGGTAGTTTTAATGAGGCTCCTTATTGTTTAGAATCTTTTGTTTGTTTTCTCGGATTTAATTTACATTTCCTATGAACTTGGAACGGGGAAAGCGACCGCCTCCAAAGGGAACGGTGAAAGTTTTTCTTAGAAACTGAAACCCGTGCTCATTTTTTTTTTCAAACAGAATGTCCCCGTCTTCGAGTGAATTGCTTTCACTCTGAGAATTATCTCACGTTGATTAATTGTGAGAATTAGTTGGCTTTATTTCTTAGTAAACGAGTCAATGAAAAGCTTTTCCGAGTATGAACACTTTAGCATGAACACATTTGTTCATTTGCTTCCACATCCCTTCAAAATTGATTCCTCGAAAAAAGCCCCTTTCTGAAATTCGCTAGTGCTTTACTTACTTAATATTTCTTGAAATTAGATCAATCCAAAACGGTTCTCTTCCAGTGCTTTCATCGTATCAAGTTAATGTTGTTTCCAAGATTTCAACCAGTTTAAGTGGGGACTAACAGCCTAACAAGGCCCTTCGCAGGTTAAGGAGACCCTCAAGGCACCTTGGAATTAAAGTTTTCTAGCCTCAATTTGACCTATGTTCTGGGTTTCAATGTCTTAGGACGGGCTTGTTTGGCTAGTCCATTGTCGATTTTCAGGTTTCCAGCAGCCGCTCGATGATGATTTTGTAGCGAACTTAAAAAATATTTGAAATTTAACGCTTGCGCTTCGTATTTCGATTCAGCAAAAATCGCTTCCGTCAATTTTGCCCAGTTGGAATTTGAGAAAGAACGTAATAGGATTAAGGTTATTCAGAAATTTTCGAAAAAGGAGACATTTGAGATTATTGTTGTCCGAACGGTGAAAAGTGAAAGTTGTATTTCGATCCTTCAATATCCTGTAGGAAGGAATCTCATGGCACTCGTGTTTCATTTTCAATTTTCCTGTTACATTTTTTAAATTTTCAAAAAGCAAAATCCGATTTCACGTACAAGGATATTACAGAAAAGTTTCAAGTTTTCGATTTGGAGGAAGAAATGCGGATGTGAAAATGGTTTTGATCTTATTTTGAAGCCTTTTTCCACTTTCTCTTTTCAAAAACTTTCTCTTTCTTAGGAACTGAACGCGGAAATGGAACCTACGTCACCTATGTCGAACCCAGCACGGAGCACTCTCTGTTCTCCGTTAACCACAACTCGACCTCAAACGATGACAATGTGTAAAGCTAATTACAATTATTAGCAAATTAAAATTAATTTAGTTTAAATTTAATTAATTTAATTGTAAGTTTTCCGGTCTACGCCGTTGGAGAAAGTGGGCAGTTATACCATTCATCAGGAGGAGGAGCCCAATACTATGAGGCTGCGTCAGTATCCCACTCAAATCTGGCTTACACACAGCAACAGGTTGAATTTTTAAAAAATGGAATTCTTTTAGAATTCAAAATTTAGGAATTTAGAAATTTTTTCAAACTTTGCACATTTTTTCGAAATTTTTGAAAACTTTAGGACGACCCTGAACCAGCCTACCTGGTGACCTCGGGGAACAACAACTCCAATGATGCTCCAAATGCAAACCTGGTGGGTCAACCTGTCAGCCACGCAACACGAGTGTCCCCTGCCACGGTGACCGTTGCCTACTGCATTGGGCTTCGAGGTCAAAGGTCACAGTAACAATTTATTTTGTTGATGCAGGTCCAGTGGCTTCTAGACAATTACGAAACGGCGGAAGGCGTGAGTCTGCCACGGTCAACGCTCTACTACCATTACATCAAGCACACGCATGAGCACCACTTGGATCCTGTCAATGCCGCTTCGTTCGGCAAGCTGATTCGCTCGGTATTTCTGGGACTTCGTACGAGGCGGCTGGGAACGCG
Organism: Bilobella aurantiaca; assembly: GCA_021029175.1. Taxonomy (NCBI): domain Eukaryota; kingdom Metazoa; phylum Arthropoda; class Collembola; order Poduromorpha; family Neanuridae; genus Bilobella; species Bilobella aurantiaca. The sequence goes on along the minus strand of VYYI01000202.1, from coordinate 23,377 downwards.
CGGGAACTCCAAGTATCATTACTACGGAATTCGGCTCAAGCCGTCGTCTCCCCTTAACGGCCTGGACGATAAAGCAATAGATGACCTAATGGCTAGCAGCCGTTTCAATCCGCATCGTCAGCCGTCGTCGACCAATGGCTCACATTCGCTGAATTCACTTTCACAGAATCGCTTCAGCGATCACTCCCCTCCGCAAACTCGTTCCCAGACGAATGGCTCCAATTCAAAACGAATTAGACTTGTGAGAGCTCCTGATACTCCTGAAGCCGTTAACGGGGTAATAATGGCAGAAGCTCCTGGGATTCAGGTCTGTCTGGATTATTTTGTGGAAGCGATTTGAAACTGAAGCGATTTTTTTCTTTTTATTTTCAGCGATTCTTGGGCGATTCATCGCACGTTATTAGTAGTCTGCCGGAGCTCGATGTAAATACAACTCTACCGGAGGGACTTACTGCGCATGATCTCAAAGTGTTTCATTCTTTGTACCGTGAACTTTGTACTGTAAGACATGCATATTTAAAACAGGGACATTTGGCAATACATACATACGGTATTTGTCTACTTGTAATTGCAAACAAAATTTGATTTCTGTTTTAGCAATTATTGGCGGATATGATCAATTTTCAACTTTCGGACTTCCAGCGACGCTGGAGAATATTTTTCCGAACCGAAAAATCACCAGCTTTTAATGAAGAGCAGCAGAATTATGAAACCATTCTGCCAAAGTAATTTTATTTATTTAATTAAAACACGCATTTCAATAGACGGTTTGTTTGTAGTAATGTGATTTTGCATAGATCAAAATTGTGTGCGCTGTGTACTCTGCGACATGTCCAGGATTATGTGCGCAGGACCGATTACCAACTGTACCAAAATTTGGCCGTCATTCTACTTCCGGACGTTTTGCGTCCAATTCCTAGTACGTCAAAGACAGTCTTGCGTAGTGTTCAAATAAATGCAGCTTTTTTTTGTGCAGGCGCAATGACGCAAACCATCAGAAATTTCGCCAAAGTGGTTGAAAATTGCATGGCCGTGGCAATGTCAGGCTTCCCAGAGGAAATGATTGCAGTGAAACTAAGCGTTCTGAGTGCATTTGGTCAAACGCTTCGGCGGCACACATCGCTGAATCACTTAGCACAAGCGGCCCGAGCTGTGCTTCAGAACGAAGTCCAAATTCATCAGATGCTAAGTGATCTCAATCGGGTCGATTTCAGTAACGTGGAGGAACAGGTATTTGTGGGCAGGCATTCTATGCATTAATTAGTATAAAAAAATTAGTTTTAGTAAAATTAACTTACTAGGTTCATCACCCCATTTTTAATGTGGCCCTTGAGAATTGAGAGACTAAAGGGTCATAGTTAATCCCCTGTTCGACATTTTTTCAAAGTTAGAAATATTCAAATTTTAGTTTTCAAATTTTTTACTTTTGTCCACAGGAACCTTCTAAGCTGGACTTTTTCCAAAACCATTGATTGGTATCAGATTTGTGATATGTTGTCTAGTAAGTACCTGAGATAATCGCGGTAGTCAAACGGACAACGGACAGAGTGAAATCATAAGTGGACTTCACTGCACTTGATTACATAATAAAATATTTAAATAATTACAATTTCTAGGGAATGTGCATTGTACAAGAGTCAATGTGCAATGCACAAGAGTCAGTGTGCAATGCACAAGAGTCAATGTGCAATGCACGAGATACAATATGTAATGCACAAGAGGCATTGTTCTCTGCATAAAGAACATTGGGCAGGCCAGGAGAGACATTTTCCGATTCACAAGAGCCATAGGCATCGTGAAGTGCAGAAGTTTCAATTGTACACAAGAAATTTTAGTTAGAAGCATCCGTTGGACAAAAGTCGAAATGTTGAAAACTAGAATTTGAATATTTCCGTTTACTTTGAGCAGGAAATTTCGAAGAGGGGATTAGCCCTTTGGTCTATCAATTTCCTAGAGTCACATTGTAGAAGTCAGGGGTCATGAGAAAATTATATATGGCTTCAACTTTTTAAGTTAATTATTTTTTACGTTTTCAACAATTTTGAAGGCTTCGTGGGTCTGCGGGTGCAATTCTGACATTGTGCCAGATTTGGAGGCAGACTTTAAGGGAGCACTGGCTCAGCACCAATCGCTGGAGGAGTGGGCAGCGTGGCTGGAATCAGTTGTAGATAGAATTCTGCGACCACATGAAAACACGTCACGGTACACTGCCGTGGCACGTTACTTTCTCCTAAAATGGTCTTTCTACAGGTATTTTTTTAAACCAATGACCAATACAATTCGAAAAAAAAACTAAGATTTTTTAAACTTTTCTTGTGTAACAGTTCACTAGTAATTCGTGATCTAACACTGCGAAGCGCTGCGAGTTTCGGTTCCTTTCATCTTCTGCGGCTCCTATACGATGAGTACATGTTTTACCTAATTGAAAATCGAGTGGCACGGGCCATCAATACGCTGCCAATCGCTGTTTTGGGGAAGGTGATATTCAATTACATTTAATTTTAAGCTAAATCAGCGATGCTTTCCGCTTCACCTGTATTAACTAACAGCATCAACAAAATAAACTACCCTTAGCATAACCTAGTGTAAAACTTCCTTTTTTATCTTTGCTTTTGAAATGCTCTGTATTTTCTATACTATGAGCCTAATTGTAATTTAACCTGGATTCTTAATTCGTAATTGATAATATTTTTAGAAATTACTTAACCCTCTTCACTTGGACACACCAAGTACGGATGACGACTCGGAGTCCTATGACACCGTGTCCAGTCAGAAGGATTGCATGTTCCAGTCCTACCCCAATTCCGAAAATGACCACCAATGTCAACACGACTCTCCGCAAAGTACCAATTCCACTGGAATCAATGGGACAATGGTCACTTCCGGTCAAGATAATCCAGGCCATCTCACCCCGGGAGTCTCACCGGGCAACGGGGTAAGCATGTTCCAGGAGGCGGAGTCAGCGATTCCTGGAGAGATGATGACGCGAAGAACTTTCAAGCAAAGGGCTAAGAATGCGACGTCTTAAACCTACGACGATATTTATTGGCATAAAATTCAACAGGACAAAATACTCGTTTTTTTGCGCTTGCGGCGTATTACCATCTTTTACGACAAAATTTAGAAGTAGCATTTAAAAAGAATTTGAGAAAATTGAATGATTTCTAATAAAACTTATAATTATGTTGACTTCATTTAATTTAGAAAACACATTTTGCCATCCTTCATCCTGCACTCGTGTAGTATTGGTACTCCTAAAAAATAGCAGATTTTAAACTGATGCATTAAAGGTCGATGCTAAATCGTAAATTTTTAGACACATTTCAAATGCTTACTAGTAAGAAGAGGGTACTCAGCAGGAGACCCTTCGTGTCCAAATCTGCGTGAACCGGAAACTTGATCCCCCACATTTCGCAGTCACGTGGTTTTGCAGATACCGAAACGGACCCCCTCCGCCGCTCTGCGGTTGGCCTTACCTGGCCGTTTGATTGGGTCAATGAAATGGGGTCAGCCCACTGCTTGGCAATTCTGCCGAGAAGGGTCTTTCCATCAGCCGAAAAGATGTCGAACTTCAAGTTGCTCATTGACCTAGTTTTGGTGAAGTTGCAGGACAAGCAATGGGGTTTGGAGGGGCCTTGGATCTGAAGTACCTCCTTGTCCATCTTGTCCTTGACAATGTACAAGGGAGCGAGGCAGTCTCCTTCTTGCTCAATGCTTCCGAGGATTTCCCGCGCATGCGTGACGCTGATTTCACTGCCACAACCACAACTTCCAGGGCTTCCCTTCAGTTTAAGTACCTCAGTACCTTTGGCATTCCAGGAGTAGGCCGTTCGTCCTGGAAGGGTATTGATCGCGATTTCAAAGGGATGACCTCCGAAACAAAAAATTCGGGTCAAGGGAGGCGTCGTCTCGGCTCCAAGATACACAAACTCTCCAGAACCGTTCAAGATCTCATACTTGTTCTGAACATTTAGAAAAACTAGTACAAAAACAGAAAAGCAAAAGCAAAATTATTACAACACTTAAAAATACAAGAATATTAAAAAAATTGGCAATTCTGCTATGTTGAATTTCATCGAAATTTCCATTTTTTATACTTGATATTAATGAAAATTTTGCTTTAGATTTGTATTTGTCATGTATTTTATGCAGGCTGCACTTCGCTGTACGTGACCCAGAAACTGAAATAAAAGTAACTCCTTCGTGTCCAGGTATGTGCTTGTTTGGCGAGTTTAAAATAAGTCTCTGAACACTGCATCGCTTGGCATTTGCATCTCGCTTTCACTCTGCTTTCTTTCTTTATGAAATAGCGTTATAGGCGCCACATTTTTTTTAAGATAACGTTTGCGCATTTGAATAGGGAATTTGCAGTGTTTTAGATTTTAGTACTTCAACAAGTCAATCATGCATTATTTTTAATTGTAAATAAATTATAATATTTGTTACTTGCATTCCGTTATTAGATTGGACTGCTTCACGAAGAGATGCTCCAAATTGGTCAAACTTTCCAATCCCTTCGGAGAATCAACTTGAAATTAAAAGATTAAAAGAAAAATTAACACTTGTGTAAGAAATCTTTATTTTTCAAAAAGTAGTTCCATGAAATTTCGAAACATAAATTTAAAATCGTGACAAGGGTCATTCACCTTTGTTAGAAAATACAGGGGGGCGGGTAATTCTGGGCTTAAACAGAACATCCCCTTCTTCCCCTGACTCATCCTCTTCAACAACGTGATTTTGAGTACTTTGAATTTTGGACAATAAGGGGGCCGGTCTCGGTTGCTTTCGAATTATGTGCTGAAATCCCGGTCCCGCAAGTGGAATTGTGAACACTGAAAATTTAATTATTTGAATATTAAAAGCGGAAAGGCTCATATCGTGAGTGCGTGAAGGGCTTTATAGTCGAGGGAACTCATTTACCCACCTCATCTTGATGAGCGTCTTTTCTTTTTTTTTAGAAAATCACAAAAATTAAATACAGGAGCCAATGACGTTCCGTCAAAATTTCCCGTCCAAGGACGGGCTTATTTTGTTTTCTGCTTTTGAAATGTTTTTTTTTGTAAAATCTTACCATTTAAGGGATGAACAGCGTTGATCTTCTTGGACGACATTGTCGGCATTTACACTTCTTAAGGTGTTTAGTCGGTGTCTCCAAAAAATGAAAAGAGAAAGTAACTTTCTCTTTTGAATTTCATTAACTTTGAAATTTCCAAAGGTCAAGTTTTGAATGTTTTAAATCCCTCCGTGCTTTGAGTGACTGACGTTGTGACTAAATTCTGACTGAAATTGTGACAAGGATATTTACGTTGTTCAAACGCATTTACACTACGCAAAGTTCCAAGCAGTATAGCTCCTTTCCTAACCTTTCCCTACTCCTTGGCCTGTCAAAATTTGAATTAGATTCTAAACTGAAGTGAAAAATTAAGCTCAATTTGAAATGCAAAGGGAGTGAGCCGAGTCACGCCAAAAGGCAATTCTGGAAAAGATCTAAAGGAATTTAGATCCTAATGACTCTTAGCAAGGCGTTCTCCAGAATAAAGCCCAAATTTGACCATATTTCAGGCATATTTAGCCATATTTCGCAACCACAAGCAGAAGGGAGTCTAGAAAATCTTACAAGGCCTTATAATTATCGCCATCATTCAAAACAGAGAGAGATCTGAAAAGTTTTGGAAAGGCTGAAAGCGGTGATAGGCTTTCTAAAATCGATTGGCGAGAAATGCTAATAATTTGAGCAATAATTTCTTAATTTTATACATTCCACGATTAGATTTTTACAACAATTTGTCATAATTTTATTAAGTAGTAATTTGTTGAAAATTGTTTCATAACACATAACACATTTGTCTTTAGAATACAATTTCGAAAGGTTTTGTTTGAGTGAAAGTTATTATGCAACTGCAGTGGCTTCCGGCTCCGATTCTGGCTCGGTAGCATTTTCCGGATCTTGTTCTGGCTGCGGAGCTTCGGGACCTTTAAAAATTTTGTTTTACGTTATTTAATTTGTTTGAAAATTTGAAAATCATATTTTCTTACCGTCAATCATATCTGAAGTCCACAGAGTCAAATTGTCTCGAAGAAGTTGCATAATGAGCGTTGAATCCTTGTAGCTCTCTTCAGAGAGCGTATCGAGCTCGGCAATGGCGTCGTCAAAAGCAGTTTTAGCTTGAAAAAAAGAACGAATGCTCAGTTGTTTAAAAAATCGTTTTTTTTTTCAAAAAATTGATCGTTTAAAAGAATCAGCTACCTAAACGGCAGGCACGTTCCGCAGAGTTCAAGATCTCGTAGTAGAAGACCGAGAAGTTGAGAGCGAGGCCCAAGCGAATGGGATGAGTTGGAGCCAATTCAGCGGCAGCAATATCTTAACAGATCATTTAAAATAAGTTTTAGAACAATTTTTAGAACAAAATTTTAAAATAGGTAACGTACCACTAGCCGTTTTGTAAGAGACGAGTGAGTTCTCCGCCGATTCCTTTCGGTCGACTTCCAGGGCAAATTCCGCCAAATAGCGGTAGTAGTCCCCTTTCCTGGAGAGAGAATTTCGAATTTTGAAAATGGAGTTCATTTTTTAACATTTTTTAAAAAATCGTTTTAAAATTGGGCAAGTACATTTTGTAGAAGAAGACTTTTGACTCTCCAGTAGTTGAATTTGCAATGAGATGCTTGTCCAGCAGTGCCAGGATGTCGTCGCAGACCTTTTTGAGCTCCTTCTCGACCTGAAGACGATACTGCTGGACCATGCGCAGTTTCTCTTCGTTCCCCTTGGCCTCTTCCTTTTGTTCCACGGACGAAATAATGCGCCACGACGCACGGCGAGCGCCAATCACGTTCTTGTAGGCCACGGAGAGGAGGTTCCGTTCCTCGACGGTGAGCTCCACGGGCATCACGGCCACTTTCTTCATCCAATCAACCATTTCTAGAAAAAGTGAAAAATTTCCATTCAAATTTTAGTACACCGTGGAATTCGTTTTTAAAAAAACAGTTACCCTCGAATCGTTCCGCCTGCTCGGAGAGCTTGGCTCGGTAAACATTGTCTTCACGTTCAGTGAGTGCCGTCGCCATTTTGTTCCAGCGATAATTTTCGATGTAAAGTTCTTGGAGAATGAAGTTCCTGGAGAAAAGCAAAGGATGGACAACAATTCGGCTAAGGAATCGCTTGGACGAGTGGATGTGAGTCGACGAAAAGTCAATGACGTTGTTGTTGTCGCTGGGAAATGAGTAAACAAATTGTTGTAGAGGAACCGTCCCCTTGACAAAACAGATTGCGACTAGATTTCTAGATTTAGTTTTAAGAATAATTGTTTGTGATCCGATCGATCGATGCAATAGCATAATAATTAGCTATAAAATAAATTGCTTATTGGGATTGATGAGATTGTTTGGAACATCGCAGTGACCATATTGCCAATCATCCTCGAGCTCGAAATCATTCTTTACCCCGGAAAGGCAATCCGAAACATGCCTGGCAAAGGTAAAGCCGTTCGACAGTTTTTAGCGCGAAAGCGACGGACAGACAAAGCGTTCCTATAAAGTAGCTAATACGCTGCGAATCGAAAACACATACAACAAAGTAGCATACTCCAAACTAATTTCTAGACCCTTATCATTCGCCGTTTCAAAATATTTTTTTTTTATTTGGGGGAGGTGGGAGTCCTCCGCCAAATGCAGAGTTAATTAAATACAAAAATCAAAAGAAACAGATAATCTTATGTAAAACAGAGGGATCAAATTGGTTACAATTTAAACATGTGCCAAATCTGGTTAGGTTTGGCAAATATATGTTATAATTATTACTATTTGATTTAATTCTCTTTTAGTACTTAACAATCTCTTTTACAGCATTTAGCAATCTTAGCATTAAACTTTAATTAGCAAAATTAGTATAATACTTAAGTCAGTTATTCATCAGAGTCCTCTTGTCGTCAAGTGTTTCTAAAATAAAAGATCCAGAAAATAATGCAGTATTTGAAAATGCCAATTTTTTAACATTTAAATCATAGGTAATTTCACAATTTACAGATTTTTTTTGCTTACCTCGGATCGAATTAAACCGATTTGCGCAAACTCTTTCATACACTGCCGAATGCTGGCAAAATCTAAAACAAGATTTTTTTTTAAACAAATGTAAGAAATTAGAACGTCAACACGAAGTTATTCCCTATAGCATTTACCTCGGAGGCTCATTTCCATTATGACCTCGTGGCTAACGCCATTGGAGTCGATGTACATGACCTTGACATTACGAAGCTCCGAAATCTCACCTGCAACAAAATAAATTAACTGTATAAAACTTTTTAAAACAACGTTTAAAACATGCACCCAATAAATGTTTTTTTTTTTTAAATTTGAACAGCGATGCCTTACCGAGAACTTCTCTGTTTAGAACAAGAGTCGGCTCGAAAATGTGTCTCGTTAGGATGAAAAGGAATTTCCAAAATGTCGATGAACGTTCGGAAAAGAATTCGAAAAAGGACGCTCTGCAAGGAGAGTTAAATTCGACCCAGAGGGAGCTGTACACTGCGTCCATTTTGAAGGATACCTTGATTAGTGACGTTAGCTAATTATCAATTGCGTTAATTAGTTGTTTGATTTTAATAATACGTTCTAACACTCAGCTGTTTGCTTTCCAGTAAGGAAAAGCAGAGTGCAAGGGACGGAAAGGCTTTTGTTAGAAGAAGGGTCTTAAAGTCTTTATATTATAAATAGAATATCTAATATTCTAAAAATATCTAATTGGAAGATTCTAGTTTTAGTACATTTCTTATTCAAATATAGTATCAGATTTTGAACAGCTCTGAAAAATTACTAATACATTATTGGAAGCATTACTGAATCAATTAGAATCATTGTTATGATCTCGGCAGTTTTCAAAATTTTGAATATACTGTTGCAAACACAGGTAACGAAGTAGCGGATGTGACAGACAGGCAAAGCCTTCCTATAGATTTAATAACGGTAGATTTTGATGCACCTGAACATTTTATCGATTTCAATCTGTGAACGTGTTTGAATCATGGTTAAAAAACACAACCTTTCATAAAACATTCGAACAAATTAGAATTATAGATTTATTTATCGCTGGCACCTTATAAGACGCTTAGTTTAGCTTCAATAATTGTAACAGCTTAGGAAGAATCAATAGCCAAATTAGCAAACATTATCCAGGTGTGCTGCATCCATATCGCTGAAAACTAAGTGCTCACAGCGCTCCAGCAAGCCAATTCTTTGGATTCTGGACAAGTAGGGTGTTGACCTCGTGTTCCGTAAACCCTCGAGTCCGCATTTTGGGTATGGCATTTTGCAAAATGTGGCCATATCCGTGACCTCCAAAATTTACCTAGAGGGTTAAGAATAAATTTTAGTTTAATAAACTTCAAGTTAGTTAATGAGGTCCAGGTTAAGTTTATTTATTAGGTTAGGCTCTATCTGTCATATTCGAATATTTCCAATATTTTAATGAAAGTTATTACCAAACGGTGTTTAGTGTGAATATCGTGCGACATCGTGATTCGATTTAAGTGACCATTTTCTATAAGATACCGTATCTTCTGTATCCGTTGTCCATCGGACATCATGTCAATTTCTTCATTGAATTGATAAAAGGAGCACTCTGTACCGAAAAGGTCAAATTGATTGAAGACCTTCAAATCAGCAAATTCCAGGAGTTTGTCCTCATCCAAAAGGGTACCTAGAACAGCGCAATAAAATTGAGCAAACAATACGATTTTATAAAAAAAATTTTTTTTGAAAAAGTTCTTTTTCAAAATGTACTTTTTTTCACTTTTCGAAATAACTGTACATACGATCCAAATGCGACATGACCACGCCTTCGGGACGTCCTCCAGCTTCAAAGAAAATGCGCATGATTTCAAAAGGCGACTTCCAGTGCCTTCCAGGATGGAAGCTTATGGGCTTCTTCGTCGCTTCCTGCAGCGCTGCAACAGCCTCAATTGTCCTGCGCTCAAACTCTGAAATCAAACGTTTCAACTTAAAATTTTAAAATTATAAAAAAAAAACGAATCTGAAACAGAAAAGAAACTGACCATGAAGGGGCCAACTGCATCCAATTTCTCCAATTATTCCGCATTTCGTTCCATCCTCGCACCCAATTTCCAGCTCTTTCAGCATTCGGTCGTAGATCACCTCTTTGGAAGCGATCAGCGTTGAAGGTGTCTGGGAGGCAGCGATATAAAACCCTACACGAAATGGTCCCAATTTGAAAATACAATTTTCAAACTGCCAATGCCAATCCTACAAAATCCTTGTAATGATGAAATTCCATTAGCTCACCTGTACCACTTATTATATTTACACCTGTCTTAATACTCAAGTCTTTGAGCAGTGTCGTATTTCTAGAAATTCCGTGAATCGTATTCTCAACAATCGTTTTTCCACCAAGTTCCTTGTAGCGTAGGAGTTCGTCTTCCAGGATACTTTTCGTATCACCGTCATCCATTTTGAGGTTGTACGGAAAGCTGTACCTGAAAAGCGCAAATTACCATTTTACAATTTGTCGTGTGTCGAAAAATTCTTTTTCAGAGTTACGGATATTGTCGCAAAATGCCAAGATTTTTTAGCGCAAAGGCTTCCTTGGATCGCTCGGCGCTGGAAGGCCACGAAACGACCGAAGAAGGCTTCTTGACAAAACAGGCGTCGAACGTCATGTGCATATGCTCGTGAGTTAGGGTAATGCCCAGATCTTCGAGGCCAATGTCTCCAGTAACTATAATTTAAATTGCAATTATAACTTAACTATAGTTACAATATTGTTAACTATGATTTACTCTATTCCGTTTCCCAATTTACCTGTCGTTACGCGTCGGGTAGCTTCCATCTTGCTTCAGTTTCAAAAAATAAATTCCTGGAGGCTTCCAGTGTCCGTCTGTAACAAAAATCGCTTCTTATGAAAAATAAGATTATTTGTATCTCCAGCCCATTCAAAAACATGACAGAGGTCTTGGACTGCTTAGATAATTTGAAAAGCATCGTGTTCTTAAGCAACCTTGATTCTGAGAAGTTGAGGAAATAAACGCTATAGCTCTTTTGGAAAAAGCATATGTTCAAGAATAAGAAATGCTTGAACATGTTTGCCACACAATAAACATGCATGTTTAAAATTGACATGTTAAAGCACTGGGTGTTCTCTGTCAAATGTTTATTAGCCCAAAATATGTCATGTAATCAGATGGAAATAATAGAACAAGTTTGAGAAAGCATTTTGAAAAGAGAAAGTTATTGAAGTTAATTTTTTTTCGGATAATCGGCAATTTACGTGCCTAACGTGACAAGCACTTGACTAAAAAGTAATCTCATTAAACTTAACGTCGGTTACAAAATTACCACATTATATTTTAGTCTGCAAAACAATTAAATTAAAGTTAATTTTATGAATTTCAATTAAACTTTTGATTGAATTCGGCATTGTCACAGTTGCCGCCTTGGCGGGTTCTTTCTGCGTTTTTTTGCACGTTTTGCATTTACATTGCATATTCACATGTTACACAAGAATAATAAACAAAAAAATAAACAAATCGCTTTTTTTGCAAGATCTTCTTTTTGTGCTGTGAGAATATTGTTTCTAAAAACGTTTTTACACAACGTTTTTTTGGTTTACTTCGTTTGAGGAAGGAGAGATTGAAGGGTTAGTTGGTTTACGGTAAGGTAATTAGAGTGGTCGAGTAAATTAACTAATCAATTAGCAACTCTCTTCGTAATCGGAAATTCGGAATCGTTCGTCATGGAAAACGAAAAGTGTGTCCGTTCTGGGGGTATAATCCTTTCGGCAGAAATCCTGACCCCAATTGGGACAATGGCCTTGCGGTCATGTGCACAGGGATTTCATTCGGTCAAATCTCTTCCAGAAGAACGTTTAATTCCATCGACCAAGTAAGCTAAGTTCAATTAAGGTTAAGGGCTGTGGAGTGGACCCTACGGTACGCAATGTTATTTTCCAATGCACAGAGAAACCTATCCTTCTGGCTACGAAGGGTCTCTGAAATTCTCTTTCTACCGTACGCTCCAATCCAACCAGGTTAAGCACTTTACTTAAATGATGTTATTGTCCAATTGAGTTTTTTGTGTTGTGTAGGGCTGGAACTGGATTCCTGGTTGCAATGAAATCCCACTTGGAGGCTGTATCGGAGGCTGATACTGGAAAAGCTAAGGAAAGACTTCAACAACAGATTCAGTGGATCAGTAATTATTTCCAAAATCCACTCATGAAGAACGGCATTGACAATCAAATAGCATTTTCTGACTTTTGCTTCGATGAGGGTGTCACCGACTTCGAAGTTAAAGTCTGGAAAGAGCTGTTTGAAAGCGTTCAATCAGGATACACAATCAGCTACGCCAAGCTGGCAGAAGGAATTCAAAATCCAAGTATGCAATTTCCAAAATTACATTAAGTGTATGAATCATATTCTTGCTTGTTATCGTAACCAACGTTTAACGATACAGAAGCAGCTCGAGCAGTGGGAACCGCGCTGAAAAAGAATCCTAACCTACTGATGATCCCTTGCCATCGAATCATTAGAAGCGATGGAAAGCTAGGCAGTTTTGCAGCTGGAGAGTGGAACCAGTGCAAGGAGTACTTGTACAATCACGAACAACAAAATCTCAACAACTTAAATGAATCATAAATTACAGCAGTACCTCTGAAGCAACTTCAATTGCTTCAATTCCACAGAAGTATTAAATTTAATTAATTATTAATGTGTCGTACGTTTAACAATCTTTATTTTGTGTTTCTAATAATTTCTTTAAGAAACTTTAAGATTTGTCTATCGCCTAAAATTCAAATAAAATCTCAGTCTAATCTGAAGACAGCTCTGAAGTTGAAGGCTAATGATGATTACCATCAAGAGGCACTAAATCTCAGATTGGTTAATTCTAAAAGCTAAACAGATTTTTAAAGAGCAAACAATTAACTCACAACCGCACGGATAAATTAATAACAATTTACAACTTTTGAGACCAATTAATCTAACATTCAGACTACGCTTTAGGATTAGGGCGGCTTTGGTTAGCTGTTTTGTGTGTTTTCTAAATACTAATCAACTGAATATAAATTTGTAACAGAGCTGAATGCGAGCGTTGTAGTCCAGACTGGGAAGCGACTCACAAACTCCTTCAAACTGTCCGTCTGCATTTCAGGACCGTGAATTGAGAAGGAAGACAAGTTGATGTCCACCAATGGACCCGAATTCCCAGCACCTGCCTTCCGGTCAAAGTCACACGTGACCTCAAAACGCTCAAACTGAACCCCTCTCCCGTGCTTTATGAAGTACGTTGGACGGCCTTTAAAGAAAGTTTTAGCTTCCGGGACCTTTGGAGTCAAGGACCACTTCGCCAAATCATAGTTCGGACCAGGACTGAATACAATTGTGATATGGTCCGGGCCAGAGAATGAAAACGTTACGCGACGACGCGATTGGCTAATAAATTGATCCTGCGTAATTTCCATATTAACGCGGCTCTTGACCTCACCTGGAAGGCCCGTTGACTTGGGAATCCATTGAGAAAATCTGCAGCAGGAAAAATGACACTCTTAAGTTTGAAATTTTTCCAGTGAACGATACTGGCAGAAGGTTAAAAACGCTATACGATCCCCTTGCGAGTTGTGGACACTCTATTTTTTTACCTGACAAGCTTTGTGATGGAGAAAAAGAGCGGAAGACCGCAGTAGAGATCGTCACACTGTTGATTGTCAATTGTGATCATTCGCTCAATCTCTGGAACAGTTTCCTGCATAACTGGATAAAGGCCCGGCGTGTTTGGATCCAAATTAAAGAACCACAAGCCAGCTTCCTGCTTTAGTACTGTTGTGTGATCCTTTGCAAAGACATTTCGATCTACATCCTGCAATGAATTTCAAAATTTTAATTCAAGGTAATTTTGAATATAATGATAAAATAAAACATCTTGTTACATAAACTCACCACAACATGGAGCCTCATTGGCGTCTTCTCAGTGTACGGAATTCTTCCAATTCCAATGATGACAAAGGCAATCACTCCCAAATAAACAATGGTTGACATACGAAGGAAGATTTTCTTAAAGAAGACGAAAATAGGCACAATTCCAGACATTCCTGGAAGAGAGAGTGTGAAGGCAGTGTAAAGGGCCAGGACGAGATTCGGCTTGGTGTCTATCCCTGACCGACCCATAATCGGCACGAAAACGTCAACCGCGCACGTTGAGTAGTAGAATGACATTGAAAGCGGGATGAGTTCTCCAACCAGCAAGTAGAGGAGCATTCGACGCTGAGAATCTAAAACAAGCAAATAAACAGGTCTACAAGTTCTAAATATTACCAAATGCGCATCACTAAATGAGCAACTTGAAAATAAAACTTGAAATTATCAGAACCTACCTCGAAAAGCTCGACGTGCTACAATCCAGCCCAAAACCCCGAATCCAACATTAATTGTCAGTACAAATGCTAATCGTGTAAAAAATGTCAAAAGCAGGATCAAAAGAGCAAGTGCCGTTTTGGCGGCCATCCATGTTTGATCTTCCTTTTCTTTGAGCAGTGTTGCGTACACAATGACTTGAGTCACCAGCGTTGGAATTCCAAATAAGAGGTACACCAAGCTTGGCATAGAAAAGAATGGCATCGGATACCTGAACAAGTCCAGCAAAAAGGCCACTACGATAGCAGCCATAAATGAAGCCGCCCAAGCCAGTAGAGTAACAGCAGTATTTTTCAGCATTTGCAATGCATCCCTGTTAACTGGCAGAAAATTACTTCTTTTTTTTTAATTACCTCCTTTTAGAATTTTGAATAGTTTATAGAATAAAAAATTACTTTGCGTACCATCCTTCCAGATCAAATAAAGTGTGGCGAGAGCCACGAACAAATTAATTGCAATTCCCGTACGCTCAGTGTAGACAATCATGAAGAAGCCAAACACGTCGGTAAATACCATTTTGGCGTCGTAATCTACCTCGATTTCACGAAAGTCTAAGTTTCCCAGCGTCTGCGTCAGTGCCAGAATATTTGTGCCCATATTTTGGACCGATCCTTGAGGTATTGAATCAATCGAGTCATATTTTGTGTGATAGACCCAACCATTCTTGACAAAAGCGAAATCCAAGCCAGGCACTTTGAGGTAATCACGAAATACTCGGAAATCTGTTAATTAATAGTTATTAATGTTAAATTAATTTGTGTATTTCTAATTCTGAATAATAAATTATATAGACTGACTTTGTCAATCTACCTGTGTCCGAAGGGATGAGGCCGCTTTGAAAAATTTCTTCCCCAATTGAAGTTCCATAAGGGTAGGAAGCTGAGCTTGCATAAGCATCTACCAACCATCCGTTTCCTAATCCAAGTAAATATAATTATTACCTAATTGACTTTAGTTGTTTTTGAATTTTTGCCGTTACAATTTTGTATGAAAAATTAAAAATACCTGGTCCTGTTTGGAACATAATTTCACGTCCGCCGGCCCCGCAGGCCTCAAGGTTGATGACCGTGCGTATTTCATTTTTCCAGGGATGACCAACTTGGTCTTGATTTCTTTCTGACTGACCAGCGACGAATCCGTGAGAACCAGGCAGAAAATTCTCTTCAGCTCCGTTGAAGAGGAAAATGATGGTATTTCGCAACGGTTTTGGCTGATGTGATAAAACTCTTAGAATCTCCAGCATTACAGTACAAGAGATCATATCATCACTGGCACCTTCAAGATCAAGATCAAACAAACAGTACACGTTATTTGGGAGTTTGTATATAACAAATTCTGTGTGTACAATTTAGCGAAATAAAAAAAACATACCTGGCGAAGCAGGCACTGAGTCGAAGTGGCAATTAAGGAGAATAGAATCATTCGAGTGAAGATAAGTACTGACGGGTTCCAACTTGGCCACAATAATCGGAATCTAAGGTCATAAGGTAAAACATTGAAATAAAACAATGGCCATTGAACGAGGCTTTGCTCATAAGACTTCTCACAGCGTGATAGGAGTTTGTGAATACATCGTCCAGAAACACGAGGTCAAACGCTCCTGATGGCCGTTTTACCTTGAACATTTCGGTTTAGAAAATTAGATTCAAATAATGACTTACTGGGTTCACTTCTATATTTATAGTCCAGTTCAATGCCAAGGCCAAATAAAATACAGTACCTCAATTTCTAAATTGTAGACAGCGAGCTTGCCGTCACGAATTTTATAGAGAGCGTCGAGAATAGCTTCAACTGTTTTCACGTCATTTTCATGGCTACCACACACCCTCGGTCCGTAAGAGCTCAATGTTACCAAATCTTTCCAGGCACGCTCCCCAATAAAACTACATAAAACAACTCAAATTCACAAGCTACGTTGAGAGATTTGTTGACTAGCCTAGTAACCCAAGTTGAATTCTAACAAATATTATTGGATCTAGGTGAAGTATCGATATTTTATGAAACGGTTCAAGCAAACTTATGTTAAAGGAATTCTGCCAATTCTGGATGCAATTCGTAAGCACTAAAGCAATTGTCACAAAAGAATACCTTGACATGAGGATGCGTGCGTAAACTAATCATTGTTTTTAACAAATGCAGATTCAACTATTTGTCGATGATTCGATACTACAATGTAAGGTAGGGACAAACCTGTTTGGGAGATCCTTTGCTTCTAGTTCAGTGTGCATAGTAGGAAGACGACTGTCAGCGTATTTGACGAAGAAAAAGACGACGCCCAAGAGAAGGACAAGGACTAGCGGTGAATACTTGGAAGCGAACAAGGGCTCGTCGTCTGAGGAGGTACGTTTTCTTTTTCTCCCTTCAGCGTTAAACCCATCGGAATTGTCCATCGGAAGCATCGGATTACGACCGATCCCACGGTATCGAGTCTCCATTTTGGTTACAAAAAGGATTCCTTAGCCCCTGTGCCTTGTCCGTGTCCCTATCTTATCTCTTCACCTTGTCTTTCCTGGGACTCCAGCAGAAGACTACTGTAATTACAATAAAACATGAATTAGCAAAGTTAATCACAATCAATTGTTAGCCTGCTGCAAAGCAAGTATTACTGCATTTGCAGTGCGAATTGGAGGAGAGGTAGGAGGGATGCAACGTAATTCATTACAAGCCATCGTGATGGAAGACGATATTTTTGATGAAATAAGATTAATTACTGCTAGGTGACTACTTAAGATGACCTTTAACTGACCTTTGACCTTAAGCTGACCTTTAACCCAGGAGCAGCGGTGTGGAGGCAAAGGAGCTGAAGTGTTTTCCAAACTACTTAGAGAACTGATAAATAAATGATAATTAGCGGATTTATGATTTATTTAACTTTTTGTGTAAATCATGCAAATTAAGGAGAAATTTGCCGGCGCCAATCATCTAGGATGGATAAGCACCATAAGCACATTTGGGCACAATCTCTTCACATATCGCATATCCGCATCTTCGTCTAATCAAACTTCCTATGCTTATGCTTTATTAAAAACTTTTCCGGAAACCGGATTTTCACGTTTTCAAGCTTCGACTTTCAAAGAAAACAACTGTACAATTTCAAAGAAGCGTTTCGATGTTCAAACAAAGCACAGTTAAAAAATAATTTTTAAATAATGCATTGACAAAAAAATGCAAACATTTGGAAGGAGCTTTTTGAAAAAAAGAACCTCTGAGATATAATTTTTGTAAAATTTCGAGAAAAAACAAAACATTTTTTGCAAGAGAAAAACGATGATGTCCTTCAGAATACTGATCTTCCAGTCACTAAATCTCGACAAATTGCATGATTTCTCAAGATTTTGTATTATTAGTCAATAATAAGGTTTTTAGTATTTAGAAAAAAAAAGTCTCAAAGCCCTCTTTAAATGTTACAAAAAAATAATTTTGAAAGATGAATTATTTGAAATTCCGTAAAAAATAATCTTGTGAGAAATAAGGCAAATAATGATTTTCATGTGTGTAGAGAATACAGGAAAATATCACAAAATCTTGATTTTGAAAATGGTCTAAATTTTTTCAATTTCTGAACTATGAGAACTATATTTGGAAGAATTTGTAAATTGCAAGTGTGTAAGTAAAATTTGCATTTCTCTTGTCATGCACAATTTGCATGCTCTCTGCATGTCGATGCCAGGTCATTGCTTTTTAGTGATATGTGGGGTGGTTGACATCATACATATAATTCATCTGACTGAGGCGTCTTGAAGTCATCTAAACGTAAGTAACAATTAGTTGACTGTGTCAATTGCCAAACTAGTCCAAACCTTGTTTGTTTTGGTTTTACAGATAAAGGAAGGAAGGACCAATGAGACGTGGAGGTGTGTCAAGAGCCGTGACGTAGAAAAGTGGTACGATCCTAGAAACTGCGAATCAGCTGAACATTTTTGGCACTCCATGACTCAGGGACTACGTTTCTACCGAAAACAGCGATTTTCTGCGTAGTCCCTCAAGGTCACGGTGTAGCACGTTCCAGGCCTACACGCGTGCAGGGAAGAACAACAGCCCTCAGTTGTGCTTGGAACAGTCACCAGTCAACAGGAAAAAGTTATTAACGGTATCTTCAGTTTCTAAAGAAACTCTTCAAACAATAGTTGAAAGAGAGGTCTACTGCTGATCAACAACGATGCAAAGTTTCCAATTTGTTGATCAAAGCAATTAAAACATTGAGAACAAAATTGTGAAGAATTCACTGGCCAAGTACCAAGAAAGTGTCATATTTTCTTCACTGGCAAGGCACTCACGAGTTGACTGACATACAACGATAAGACTTTATACCAAAAGTGAACGACGGTAAATAGGGTAATTATACCTGTAAACATACGAAAGCTAAATTTAGCATTTACGAATACTTGAATTGCATAAGTTTAATATTTTAAAAATTGTTTTGGTTTTTAAGATGTCAACTAATTCGTCACGGGCCACGGTGCTGGTACAACAGGCCCTTCGTCAGAGAACTGTAATGACAACATTTGTCCGTTCGACTTCCACTTCGCCAGGAAACCTTAAAGCTCCGCCTACAAATGCTGCGACAATTGTTGTCAATTTTGGAAAAGAATTTATGGAAATGATGAAGTACATTCCGTCGAACATTTACAGTAAAATGCAAATCTCTTCTAGTGAGATTCCGCCAACTCCGCCACCAACACCGATTAAAAACAGTAGCCATCGGAGTGGGAACTCGGTACCAGAAGAACCACCTAAAACTCCTCTGGAATTACTCACGAATTCAGTACCAATTGGAGTGTCTCCACCTCCTCCAGTACCCCCAAAACCGCCGGCGGATCAGACACCTATTGTCACTGGTGGGCTGTCTGAAGGTGGCATGAATTGGCAGCACTTGGAGGCACGAACAAAGTATCTAGTCAAAATGCTGGATAAGCATGCCAGTACTCTATCAGCTCATGAACTTATCCACGACGTCGAGGCCTTGTTTTCTCACATTTATAACCATGATGGCACTCGTGACGTGGCTATTCATCAAGGTGTTTTCAAAATACTTTTTAAAATTTTGAAGCTACATGTGGCGGACGTCCCTATAGTACATAGAACTCGAGAATTGCTGGCAATGTTGGGATATAATGAGTCCGTTCGTGGAAGAGGTATCCGCATTTTAAGCTTAGACGGAGGAGGAATACGGTAAATTAAAAAATATAAATTAAAAATTAAGTAAAATATGATTAGGTTGGTATTTATTTTTTATTTCTGTTTTATAGTGGACTAGTTGCTGTCGAAGTTCTGCGAGTGCTCGAAAGACTTACCGGAAAACGAACCCACGAACTATTTGACTATATTTGCGGAGTAAGCTGACTTAATTTTTAACGTAACACGACACGAGTTACTTCAAGATTAATGTTTTTTTTTATATTTTCGCCAGGTCTCAACTGGTTCTATTTTAGCTTTCGTACTGGGTATGATGATTTTTTTTGATGGTATCTGGTAATGTAATTATCAATGAAATATCATTAATTTTAACAGGAGTTCACAATCAGACATTGGATGAGGCCGAAATTTTGTATAAGGAATTGGGGAAAGAGATATTTAAGCAAAATTCTTGGTACGGCACTGCAAGCATGCTCTGGTCTCATTCCTATTACCACGCTGGTACCTTTGAAAATATTCTCAAAAGGCACATCGGGGAGGCAACGCTGATCTCACACGCTAGAAACGGCTCGTTACCTCGCGTATGTCAAAAAATAGTTATTATTAAAGTTAGTTAAATAGTTTGTTCCACTTTTCGTAATTCGTGTTTTATTTTGTTCTTTGCCTAATTAGGTCTCTGCAATTTCGACTGTTGTCAATCAAGAAAATATTACTCCTTATGTCTTTCGCACTTATACAATGCCCGTCGGTATTCGACCCAGGTAGAAAAAAATATTAAAATTATACTATTAAAAAAAATAAGGTCTAATTAGAGCTAATTGTGAACTTTAGAATTACTAAAGAGTCGTTTACTTTTTTTTTGTCAGGCATCCTGGAGGTTGTAGATACGAAATGTGGGAAGCTGTGCGAGCCTCGGCCGCAGCTCCAACCTACTTCAATGAGCACAAGCTGGGAAAGCACCTGCATCAGGTAAAAGCTAAAAAAATGATGAAGAGATAATGAGAAATTACCAGAAAACAACTTGGCCTCTATTAAATTGATGTTAACTTTTTATTTCTTGTTTGTTTCAGGACGGAGGCGTGATGTAAGTCTTTCTTTACTACTCTCAAATGTTGACTTTCTAAACATTTCTTAATTTAAATTTGAAATTTTGTTTTAATTATGAAACAGATGCAACAATCCTACCTCCGTGGCCCTTAGTGAGTCCAAGGCTCTTTGGCAGGGGATACCGCTGCAGTGCGTCGTGAGCATTGGCACTGGAAGATCTCTCTCTCGTCGTCCTGACCAGCATCACAATGAGTTTCACTCAAACGTCAACGACTCGTCGACACCAGAGTCACTCTCCTGGAAGGGGAAGTTCCTAAAAGTCCTTGACTCAGCCACTGACACTGAATCAGTGCATCATACCCTCAATGAACTCCTTCCGAACGACGTCTACTTTCGTTTCAACCCATATTTGAAACGTATACCGAAACTGGACGAGGCAGTGCCAGAAGTACTGGACAAACTCCAGGAAGATACACGTGACTACATGGAGAGGAACATTGAGCGGGCAGTGTTGACCTCACAAATGCTGAGCAAGAAGAAGCGAACAAGCACGCGTGTTACGGACTACTTGTTCGGCTATTGAGATTTTTTTAAGGAAGCGCTTTACTTGCTATGGAATATAGACTGCTTTTTACGACTACCGGTCAAAGGTCAATTTTCCTTATTTGATTTGTAAAACGATACGGCTGGTCCGCGCGGTTTGTTAATGTTTAGTTTAGCTTAAAACGTTTAGTTAGGCTGTCTACTTAATAATTTATTTTAATTACTAAAGTACCTACTTTGCTTTTTGAACAAATTGACTTGCGCACAAGTCTGATTTATCTAGTCTTCTCCTGTCTCGAGTTAAATTAAAAGTTATTCAGCCAAAAGTATTGGAACAGAAGGATGCGCCTCGAAGATTGAATTTGATGAAGCTCAGGTAGTTTTTAACGCGAGTAAACACGGAAGGGTCATTTCCGGAACAATCGTTGTTGAAGGAGACAATTCCAACCTGGTTAGAGGAATCATTTTAAAATATTTTTTTAAACTATTTTTTTATTGAAAACTTATTTTAATTTTTAGAAAAATGGTGTAAACCCACCTGAGTGTAAATCTGCGTTGTGGCATTCATACTCCGCAGAATCACTTGGCTAGAGCCGCTGCAAGGAAATAATTTTTGTTTTAATAAGTCTGCTTAGTTTCCCATTAAAAAAAAACAATTTAAAACAGTTTTAGTTCACCTATCTCCATTGCAAAAGTCCTTTTTGGGCTTCTCAGCGCAAATTGTGTTCCGAGTCAAGTTAGGATACTTTTGAGCACAGGCAGAGTTTGAAATGATTTTGAGCTATTTTTGAAATTTAAATTTTTAATATTAAAAAAAAAAAACATATTTTTAGAAATATTTTTTAAAACAATCGCTTACATGGACTTCCCGTAAGGAGTTGGACCCATTGTTGGCTCCAAACTTGGTGTCACCCCATCCCTGGACAATGGAGTCGCGACCAACAAAGGGTGAGCCACCCTGTGACAGACATACGGGATTGATGTTCTTCGTCAACTTGACAGGGGATGTCATCTGAATAAGGCCAATGTCACTCCCTTGAAATGTTTGTGTAAATCTATCAAATTAGGTCATTCGCGTCAACTTCAATTTTACAAAGTCCAGATTGTTGACCTCTAGGTCTAAAAACGTTTTTTTTTATGTTAGTATAATTACGCTGGATGTATTTTAGTTGCGTTGATTCGCATGATGACCCGGTCCGTGATGTTTCGCCCTTGAATTCTATTTCCTCCCAAGTAAATCCTGAATTTAGTAACGCCCACTTGCTTCATGGCCGTTATGCAATGTGCTGCGGTAAGAAGATACTGTGTAGATATGAGTGATGCGCCACATAAGGCCCTTCGTGGCGTCACATTGACCTAAAACAGCTTGTTTTAAACGGCTATATTTTTAATTAAAGCAAAACAGAACTTTTGATTACATTGACAATTGCAGCGGCCCAAGGCCAAGCGTGATTTCTCGAAGTGACACCGCCAACGATCTTGGTGCTGTTGTTTGAAACGTTGAGCCTTGACACGCCAACGCCACATTTACAGGGCTGGTTTGCTGGCACACTTTGTCGAAGGCTAGGTCAAAGGTCAAATATTCAGAATCTTAAGCTAAGGTCAAAGTTCAAATATTGAGAATCCTAGGCTACGGTCTAAAGGTCAAAACCTTGGTTCACGGTCAGCAGAAGCGTCCTCCCAAACTTCCCAGTCAATGTCGTTCTCTAGTGGAACTTTGAAGAAGTCGGAGCTGGACAAAATGCAGGAAGTAAAGAGCATGGGAAGTAGGTACTTAAGGGTACGACGCGAAATCATTTTTTTTTGTAATATAGGTATTTACTAAATAGATAACTTTTTCAAACTGAGAATGATTTTTGAGTTAATCAAGCTTTTAAATTAAGAGGACAGTTAATTGTTTTGACCAAAAAAGAAGCTCTAGTTCCATAATTTTATTGCCGTTTTTACAAACCTAATTTGCAATAATTAACTAAAGAACATGTTTTAAATTAACATTTATTTTAACTAGTTTTAAAATTGTAAAGTTAATTGTTAACCTAGGTCAACAGTGCCCTGCATCCTGACTATGCCTTTGTATAAAATTTCTAAAAGTGTTGATTTTGGTGTAAACTCCCGGAAACCCACGCTCGGCACACTGTCTTCCAAAGGAAACGATACCGATCTGGAACGTGAATGAAAAACGTTTTGAAACAAAGCTAAACGTTTTTTTTTCTTAAATTTTAAATTGTAACTTTGGTTAC